>OZ057409.1:20166809-20260836 GCA_964056735.1 Allodiplogaster pararmata
CCCTTTCTCTAAAAACGGTGGATCTTTCTCTTTCCATCCCACCCTTTTCATCTTTTGTTCCTTCTTTTCTCATTATCTTTACTACCGTGTGATGCTTCTTTTTCTTCGAGATATAGAAGACTATCATCAATTTTATGCTCTTTACTTACAACTAAAACACATTGTGTACTTCATTTCTTGTGAACTTGGTTCCTATTTCCTTGGCTTCTCTCTCTTCGATTCTTCTACTTTCTGATAATATTTTTTCTCTTTATAGACATTTTCTCTTCCTTTCAAAACCTCCATAGTGAGTCTTTGGTGCCTCCAACTCTACCGCATTCAGAGCTCCCTATCAACTTCAACACTCCACGGCAGAGAACATGCAGTATTAGAATGAGAATCTATCTATCACAGAAGCCGTCGACTTACTCGGTCTTTGAGTAACCTCCCCCCCTTCTTCCCTCTCTTTCTGTGCATGGAAATGGGTTATGTAGTAGAGAAGAAGTTCTCACGATGTTGCTAGAGAATGGAGAATACAAGAGAGGAAAGAAGGATGTCAAATGAGGCACTGAAATACAACAGAAAGCAAAGGAAAATAGAACCAGCTTCAAAGGAGAAAGAAAAAGCAGAAGTTGAAAATCACGCATTCCACTAGTTTGTCATAATAATTTACATAAACGATGCCTCTTCCCTCTGAACCGTTTTCAAGCGTAAACTAGTAAAATTCTCAATCTCACATTCAATTTCACTCACTTTCCCTTATTCCTAATTTCTTTTTGTCTCTTGCTTCCTATATCTCTAACTCGTATATCTGAATCTATCTTCTTATTTTTCACTTTCTCTCTTAATCTCTCTCTCTCTTAATCTCTCTCTCTCTTTCTCTATCTATCTATCTATCTATCTATCTATCTATCTATCTATCTATCTATCTATCTATCTATCTATCTATCTATCTATCTATCTATCTATCTATCTATCTATCTATCTATCTATCTATCTATCTATCTATCTATCTATCTATCTATCTATCTATCTATCTATCTATCTATCTATCTATCTATCTATCTATCTATCTATCTATCTATCTATCTATCTATCTATCTATCTATCTATCTATCTATCTATCTATCTATCTATCTATCTATCTATCTATCTATCTATCTATCTATCTATCTATCTATCTATCTATCTATCTATCTATCTATCTATCTATCTATCTATCTATCTATCTATCTATCTATCCATCCATCCATCTATCTATCTATCTATCTATCTATCTATCTATCTATCTATCTATCTATCTATCTATCTATCTATCTATCTATCTATCTATCTATCTATCTATCTATCTATCTATCTATCTATCTATCTATCTATCTATCTATCTATCTATCTATCTATCTATCTATCTATCTATCTATCTATCTATCTATCTATCTATCTATCTATCTATCTATCTATCTATCTATCTATCTATCTATCTATCTATCTATCTATCTATCTATCTATCTATCTATCTATCTATCTATCTATCTATCCATCTATCTATCTATCTATCTATCTATCTATCTATCTATCTATCTATCTATCTATCTATCTATCTATCTATCTATCTATCTATCTATCTATCTATCTATCTATCTATCTATCTATCTATCTATCTATCTATCTATCTATCTATCTATCTATCTATCTATCTATCTATCTATCTATCTATCTATCTATCTATCTATCTATCTATCTATCTATCTATCTATCTATCTATCTATCTATCTATCTATCTATCTATCTATCTATCTATCTATCTATCTATCTATCTATCTATCTATCTATCTATCTATCTATCTATCTATCTATCTATCTATCTATCTATCTATCTATCTATCTATCTATCTATCTATCTATCTATCTATCTATCTATCTATCTATCTATCTATCTATCTATCTATCTATCTATCTATCTATCTATCTATCTATCTATCTATCTATCTATATATCTATCTATCTATCTATCTATCTATCTATCTATCTATCTATCTATCTATCTATCTATCTATCTATCTATCTATCTATCTATCTATCTATCTATCTATCTATCTATCTATCTATCTATCTATGTTTCTCTGAATCTGCACTGTTAGTAACATCTCAGTACTAAAATGAGTGTTTGACTGACCGCTTGGCTTGATAATAGCGAGAAATGTATCCGATCTCCAAAATGCCTTGATTAAAAGTACTTCCCCGTTCCCACTTTTCTATGCTTCTCTGTCTTTTGAGTGAACAATTGTGCACCGTGAATGGCTCTACTCATCAGCTTAGTTCACAGATGATGAATCACTCACGTTCATGTTCATCTACTCTTCATTTCCGCTTCAGAGCTTAGAAAGTAGCAAAAGGAACCCCAAAAGCAGAAATTAGCTAGCTGTGAAGAGGAAAAAAGAGACAGAGAGGAAGAACAAAATTAAGAGAGAGAAAGAGAAAGAGAGGGAGAGAGAGAGGAAGTGAGACAGAGGGAGTGAGGAAAAGAGAGAGAGAGAGAAACAGAAAAAAGAGAGGACAAGATTTTTAGGAAAAGATAGAGATAGAAATAGAGAAAAGAAGGGCTAATAAAAAGCCCTAGAACGACATACAGTGAAAAGAACTGAGAAATTCAACAAAAGTGGACAGAAGAAGAAAGAAAGCACAAAATTGAGACGATATACATATATCTTTACATGTCTTTTGAATTTTACCTCATTAAAGGATCAGATAAATCGCGCCGAGATCATCCGGAGCAAAGAAGCGGATAAAAGACTCTATAGATAGAGTCTGTCCAAAGAAGATTTACTAAGCGTATTTTTAATAGAGCAGGAATTAGTTTATCTTACGAAGGAAGACTGAATTGGCTTGGCTTTGAAAGTCTTCAAAGACGCGGACTTATTAACGATGTGTTCACTTTGCATAGAATAGTGTTTAAAAGATTAGATATCACTTGCCCAGATTTCTTACCAATGTCTCACTGTACTAGGACTAGAGGACATCATTGGAAGCTTTTGTTGCCTTTGTGCCGCACAAACCGATACAAGAAATTCTTCACAAATAGAGTTGTGAATGATTGGAATTCTCTTCCTTCTTATTTTTTCAATATGAATGCATTGTCAGCTAAGAAGTTTCTATTCCATTACTTAAATTAGAATCCTGATCATTTAGTGGCTGTTGTTCATTTTAAAATATTGATTACCATGTTGTAATCTCTCACCATCCGTTGTATGTCTGAACCATTACAACTGGAATAAAGAATAAAGAATAAAGAGAAAAAAGCAAGAGTTGGAGAGAGTTGGAGAGAAAGAGAGCTACAGTAAGAGGAAGAGATTGATAGATGAAGAATTAGATAAATAGAGTGATACAGATATAGACAGGTTGTGGAATGAAAATACAGAGAGATAGAGAGGTAGAGAAATAAAGAGTGATACGCAGACCCTTGCTGATATACTTTTTGCTATGGATGAGGCAAACTACATACATATATGTATATTGTAAAGCAGGAATCCCGAGACATCTGTCTTCGAAACACAAATAAAAGAAGAAAATCGATTCAAACAGTTGAGTACAACAGTTTTCAAAAAGTTCAATAGCATATTTGATTTGTAAATAGCCCATCGCTTATTGTTAGAGCAAGGGGTTTTTTATGTTGAAAAACCGGACTTCTTAGATTTTATAGCTTTGAGAAAACTGAAAGAAAAAATATACAATTTGGGTGATAAAGGCGCAGAAAAACTGGAATTAGGAAGAAAAAGAAAGAAAAAAGACGTAGATAGAAATAAAAGGGAAGGTATAGAGGGATAGAGAGACATCGGTAGATATAGGAAAAGAAAGAAAGAAGTAAGAGTACAGAGAGATAGAGAGATATAGATAGAGTAAGAGGAATGAAGAGTTTAAGCGAGAAAGCGAGTGAAAGAAAAAATAGAGAGATAGAGAGAGAGCTAGATAGCGATAGAGAAAATAGAGAAATAGAGAGGGATAGAGAGAGAGAGAAAAGTAAGAGATAGAGAGAAAAGTAAGAGATAGAGAGATAGAGAGAGATAGAGAGATAGAGAGAGATAGAGAGAGACAGAGAGAGGTAGAGAGAGATAGAGAGAGATAGAGAGAGATAGAAAGATACGTTGTTTGTTGTCTTGCCCATAGGTCCTGTCGAGGGGAGTCCTTTTGGGATAGGTTGGTGGTGAGGATCCTTTTGAGTCCGGAGAGAGTTTCTCCGTCTACACTCGCACCGCAGTCGGCGATCCTCTTGGCGAGACCCATTCGTTAACCGGAGAAGGGCAAGAGGTTATTTTATTGGCGCCTCGACTCGCCATTGAAAAGTATAGCGGAGTATCGGCTGATGTTTTGTCCGGTGGCATGCCCAGGCCGGTCCGGCATCGCCCTCCTTTGACGAGCTATACTACCCAGTTTTGGTCCGCGGCGGGATTTCTCCCGCTACCTCCCAGCACGAATTCTTCGTAGGGAGGCGTCCCTCTATCCGCCACCTGAGGTCGCGCTCGATTCTGGACTGGATAATCCGGCTCCATCCGTGACAGGCTCTTAAGGCTGTAGAGTCACGAATGGCCACTGTTGCCAGTGTGTTTCGAGTAGAAAGAGATAGAAAGAGATAGATAGAGATAGAGAGAGATAGAGAGAGATAGAGAGAGATAGAGAGAGATAGAGAGAGATAGAGAGAGATAGAGAGAGAGATAGAGAGAGATAGAGAGAGATAGAGAGAGATAGAGAGAGATAGAGAGAGATAGAGAGAGAGATAGAGAGAGATAGAGAGAGATAGAGAGAGATAGAGAGAGATAGAGAGAGCTTTAGAGAGGTATACAGAGAGATAGAGAGAGGTATCCAGAGAAAGATAGATAGAGATGGAGATAGAAAGAGATATATAAAGAAAGACAGATAGGTAGAGATTAAAAAGAGGAAGAAGTAAAGAGAGAAAAATTAATATTGAGAAATACACAGACAGAAAGAGAGATAGCGAAGGAGAGAGATAGAGAGGAGGATAAACAAAGAGTAAGGGGAGAAAGAAAGAAAGAGGAATAGACAGAGAGAGAGACACACAGATAAAATCGGATTGAAGACCAAGACTGAGATATAGAGGCAGAAATGGTACCAAAACATAAAAAAAGCTTATCGTGAAACAGGAGCATGTTCTACATAAATATGGTGGATGAATATAATGAAAAAAATTTCAATAGTAAGAAATATAGTACAAAAATCTCGACAAGGAATTGAGTAGAGGTTGAATTTAGAAGTCTCTTAGGAATCAGCTTCTGAGAGAGTCAGAAACTCGATGCAGAGAATGCGGAACCAATACAGACAATGAAGGGAAGAGGAAATTTGAAAAATAATAGCCTGCAAGCTTAATTGTGAAACCCCTGCCAATCACAAGGAAGGAACACTGGGTTGAGTAAAAGAAGAGATAGGCTAAACATGTACGCAGTGAAAGTGAAAGCGTCACGAATAGACACATAGTACATCATCAACCATGACGACTCAATAAAAAACCAGTGAGAGTAAGCAATCAACGCTGTTTTCTTCTACTACATGTTTTATAGAACAGTAGAGCTTTTACAGCGTGGAACAGCATGAAAATATTTTTTTCAAAGAATTTCAAGGAAATAATTTCTGTGAAGGTTTGTCTAGTTATTGGTCCTAAGAATAGGCGCACATTTTGTAGTCATTGAGTAGTCATTTAGTAGTCATTGAGTAGTCATTGAGTAGTCATTGAGTAGTCATTGAGTAGTCATTGAGTAGTCATTGAGTAGTCATTGAGTAGTCATTGAGTAGGTACTCAAGTTGCATATTTGATTGATTCAATTTTTTGTAAAAAGCCCTGTCAATATAAATTGTCATCAATATTATAAAGTTTGTGTTTTTAAAGTGAAAAACAACAAAAACGCGTAAATGTGAAAAAAGTATTGGGTGCGAAAGAGGACAGCCTTGGTTAAAAAAGTAAATAATAATTTCTGAATTTTCTAGAGTTTTTTCTAGAGAATAGTAAAGTTATATAAAGTTCTATATTTCCAGTTTTTTTCTTATTCATCTTATTCCATCAGTTTATCAAATGGCTGAACGGTGCGAGCTCGACAGACTGATACTACGGGCCTTTCTTCTCTTCTGCTTCAAGCTGGGCGAGAGCGCTGCAGCAGCACATCGAAAATTGTGTCCGGCATACGGGCAAGGAACCCTCAGTGAACGAGAGTGCTAGGTTTGGTTCAGTCGGTTCAGGCAAGGCGACCACACGCTGGAAGACATGGACCGTCCAGGACAGCCTCTCCAGCTCGATCTTGAGAATCTTCAATCCTTTGTCGTAGCCGATTTGCGCGTGTTCAAGTTGTTAAGTGACTTGAACACGCACAACAAAGAGTTGCAGTAAATATTCGAAAGAAAAAAATTAGGACTCATGAAAACAGAAAAATAATTCGATCATGCTCGAAAAAAGTTTAAGAAGTAATTATTTTTCGGGAAAAAAATTAAGTTTTCCTCTCGATATAATTTGTTAGTAGATGAAAACCTTATTTTTCTATTAGCATATTTCAACATTATTTTTTGATCTTTTCAATTCACAAGTCAAGCAATTCTCGATATTAACAGCTGCATCGTTTGTTGTGATTGTAAGATGTTTAATGTTATTTCGATTCCATTTCTAAAACAAATATTACTCAATACAAATTCAAGTGTCTGGGATTCAGAAGAAAACGCAGTACAGAGATAGAAAATTTCTCTAAATTTCTGAATTTACAGAGCAGGAATGGAAATAAGTTACGAGCTCCTTTCTTCGCACGATTGGAAGCCGTCATTCTCGAAAGAACTATGTATGTACTACTCGAACACGAGCCAATTAAGGTTCAGAAGAAATATTCACAGGGTATCCCATGTATTCGGCAATACGTTCAAAACATGTATCTCAGTGCATAAATGAGCAAGAGTGTTTAAATTTGTAAGTTTATTAGCTCACATTTACAAAAAAACATTGAGTCAAATAACATTCGATTCGGTCTCCTTTGGCACAAACGACAACTCGGAGTCGCTTTGGGAACGCTTTGATCACTGGAAGAAGGTACTTGTCGTTGGTCTTGGACCACTCCTCCTGCAGGGATTTTTTAGAGTCTCCAGATTCAATTGGGAATAAGCATTGACTTTGCTCTCAAGGTAGAACAACACGGAATAGTCCAGTGGATTGAGGTCGGCGGATGAGGAGAGCCATTCTGTGCTGGAGATGAAGTCGGGAAAATGAGCCTTGCCCCATGCCTGTGTTCTGATAGCCTTATGAGCAGGCGCAGAATCTTGCTGGAAGATCCAAGGTGTATTACGGTAGTTGGAAGCAGACCAAGGAAGCAATACTTACTGAAGAATATGCTGGGGGTAGTATTCTTGGTAAACTTATACTCCTGGTTCGACAAAAACAAGGGGAGTTTTGTCGGTGGCGGACACTCCGGCCCAAACCCTGACTTTTGCAGGATGGCAAGCTCTATGAACGATTCTACCTGCTTCATTAGTTGCCCGTGAGTCCCGAGCAAGCACTCGCACATTTTAGGGTTCATCTTGGATTTCATTTTGTTCATGCTACGCCTAGCATTTCGACCGACTCGCTTCCTCACGGCCTCAATCTTGTTAAGGGTGCACACTGATCGAGGACCACCTCTTCGGGGCAAGTTAGCAAGTGTATCTGTTCGAACCGTTTGATTGTTTCCAGACAAGATTGCGAGAAACGTTGAGATCCTTAGCGATGCGCGTATTTGATCGACCAAAATTGTGCACGTCCACCATGATAGAGCGTGCTATATGAGCGGCTACCATTTTTTTGAGAATTGATCAAATGAGATTAAATTTCACCCATGTAATAAAAACACATGTGAAAAGAACATATGTAAAAATTAGAGCTCAACATGCACTATATATTGAATTTTAAACACCGAAAGACTGGTTGCCGAATACATGGGCCACCCTGTATATGTAGAAAACGATTGCGATGATTGAAGCCAAATATCCTATAGAAATGTTAAAACTCTTTAAGGACGATTTACTATAACGAATTTTATCGGCTTTAGCAACCTCAGAGAATGATAAGTTCATTCATTCCCATTGGAGGAACGCAGCTGATTGCCGGTGAACCTCGATTGAGCCACCATGGTTCTACCAATTGAATCCAGATAATAACTGTTTTTAGCCCATCCTCAGAACAAACTAGAAGTCATCACTAGCGGGAACTTACAGAGAGAAAAAATTCCTCCTAAAAGTTTCATACAAAAAAGCGAGAAGTTTCTTTGCAGTCATGTAAATATGTATGTATGTATATGATTACTCGACCGTTAATTCTCTATTAGTCTCCTTCCCTACACACAGAGAGTCAAAAAACGGAAAATTCGAACTGTGAGAGCGAAAGCATCAGAATTGTTGCGAATAGAAAAAAGGACCTGGTGAGAAGAGAATTCGAACAGAAGCCAAAGGGGAAGCGAATTGAAAAGAAGATAAGGAGGTACAGAGAAAAAGTAAGAAAAAGAGAGAGACGAGAAAAAAAGAGACAAAAAAGAAAAGAGTAAAAGAAGGATGAGGGAAGAAAAGATAATAAAAAATGGGAAGAAAGAGAAAAGAAGAGAAAGAGGAAAATGGAGAGAGATTCCGAAGAACTAGACTAGTGAAGAGAAGGATTCCTCCGTACGCCTCATAAGCCGGGTTCTTCTTTCTCCTCCCACTAAGACCAGTACTACCTCCTTTTTCCAACCTTCTACGAGGACCAACGGCACAACTACTCCTTATTAGCATCAACAGGAAAGCTCATAGTTCAAAGCATCTTATCTCTCTGCACGCATATGCTCTGAATATTTCCCTCGTTCTAACTTTGCCTTGTATTCTAAAACTATCTATGTATTCCACAAAATTGTGCTGTCTCTTGTTCTCTCTCACTCTCTTTGCCGCTCTCTCTCTCTTACTTTATTACTCACGTAAATTTTTTTATAATCTATTTTCTCTTTATTTTATACTATCACTAGTCCGCCTGCCTTGTCTTTCTCTTCATTCCTCCCACTCACTCTATCTCTCTTTAGTTCTTTCTAACTTCTAACTTCCTCTAACTCTCTCTCTCCCCTCTCTCTCTCTCCCCTCTCTCTCTCTCCCCTCTCTCTCTCTCAATCTCTCTCAATCTCTCTCAACCTCTCTCTCTCTATTCGCTCTCGCTCAGCCATTCGACTTCCTTTTGTTCCTCCTACTATTTCCTACTACTCCAGCGTCATTAGGCCAAGATGACAAATGATGAGAAGGCTGCACAAAAGCATCATCACCTCCATTTCGGTACTCCACTCCCCTTTCCTCACTTTAGCTACTCTCGCTCCTATTCTTTTCCTTCTTAATTTCGACGAGATGTTTTTTTCTTCCTCTCTCTTCGCTTTCTAATTTAGGCTGTTTCCCTTCTGTTGAATCTCATTCCTCTCTCGATCTCCTTAAAAGTTTTCTTCTCTCTTCCGAGTTGTTCTCATCTTCATGTATAAGAAATCTTTCGAAGGAGTCAACTGCTTTTAAAACATAAACAAGTCATCATCTCTGCCCTCCTTGATGTGCTGTTTGTTTGACGGAGAGAGGGACAGAGAGACAGGGAGAGAGGGACAGAGAGACAGGGAGAGAGGGACAGAGAGACAGGGAGAGAGGGACAGAGAGACAGGGAGAGAGGGACAGAGAGACAGGGAGAGAGGGACAGAGAGACAGGGAGAGAGGGACAGAGAGACAGGGAGAGAGGGACAGAGAGACAGGGGAGAGAAAGTTAGAGAGAAAGAGAGAAAGAAAGAAGAAAAGTAGAGAGAGAAAGATGCAGAGATAAAGAAAGGATATAGAAGAAGAGGAATAAGAGAAAGAATTAGAGGAAAAAGCACAAGTTTCGTTTCCAATCCCTGAAGAGAAGCGCTGCAACAACAAACACAAAAATCAAAAAACCTCTCCAGTCTGTAGAAAACATTTGTCCTAAACAGTAAGAGCTCATTTTGATAATGTTAGAATGTATTAATTTCACCACAAGTTTTAAAATTATCAGCAGAAACAACCAAAAACTTTCTGTGAACTCTTGAGACACTCCAAATCACATGTAATCTAAATAATACTTTGTTGAGATTGATCTAAGAATGATCAAACTATCGCACGGACAAAAGCATAGTTCAAAGAGCGCGTTCGAACTCAGCCTTCTCTTGCTTGCCGAAATTTATGCTTCCAATTCACTACCAACGACGTGATCCAACTCTGTGCAAAAGGGCTATATGAAAAACTCAATGGTCATGTTCATTTGATGACACATGCTTATCAACATTCAGCATACGCCCTAACCAGAGAGTACATTCAGCATACGCCCTAACCAGAGAGTACATTCAGCATACGCCTTTACCAGAGAGTACATTCAGCATACGCCCTAACCAGAGAGTACATTCAGCATACGCCCTAACCAGAGAGTACCGAAACTATTTCTTGTATCACCAAAGACAAAAAAAGGTTAGACTCTTTGGGAAAATATCTTACGAGATCTCGTTAAATGTTCATGAGGAAAAATGAGTAATGAGAAACCATTGAAGGGTCTCAAAGTAGACATGGCTACAATATTTATAAGATCTAATTCGGAACCTCATAGGGTGAGAAGGGAGATCTCAACAAGTCGATACACCTTGAAAATGCAAGCGTATGTATAAACATAAACTTAGGCGAAACGTTGACAATCGTACTTTGAATTACGACGAATATATTCAAAAGTCAACACAAAAAGGTGTTTGTAAGTTCCGTTCATAGAGAATCGAAAACCTTGCCATATTCTCAGCCTCCTTTTCATTGAGAAAAACAGCTACTTATGGAGCGTTAGAATATCACTTTTCACTTTGCTAACTGATTTTTTTTCTGCTAACTGATTTTCTGCTATCTGGTTTTTTTTTTTTAGAAAACATTAGAATTCGCGAAAACATAATGAAACATAACGATATCCCGTTTGAACTCTCTCGCTGCAAGAAAAAAAGACATCGCTGCTCATGTCTCGAACGTTATATTTCTCTCACTAATTGTACACATTTTAGGTTCTTTCTTTTTACCGTAGTCCATGTTTTCGTGGTGAGACATTGGAGCGTTCAAAAAAACCAGATAGCAGAAAATCAGTTAGCAGAAAAAAAATCAGTTAGCAAAGTGAAAAGTGATATTCTAACGCTCCATTAGAGTCCGAAAACTGAAGAAAAAAAATCAGTCAAGATCTTGCAAATTCAATCATGAAGTAGATAGAGGATCTGAATGCAAAAAAAATTGTAGAAAAAAGTTAAAAATTTTTATTACAAAAAAAGATATTTTTTACACAGGGATTACGTTTGCAAAAAAATGGAAAAAGCAAGAGTGAGGTAGAACATATGAAGTGAAGAAGCGAAGAGAGAAAATAAAGAGAATCAAGTAGTTTGATAAAGCCAAAGATAGTAAAAGAAAGAGTGAAAAAGAGAGATGAAAAATCGAGAAAAAAGAGGGAAAAATAATCATACAGAGATTAAGTAAGAGAGAGAGAGAGCTGAGAAGGAAAAAGGGATCAACTCAAGAGCAGAAAAATAGCACTTTCAGCGAGTACGTGTTAGTGCTGAAATAGAATAGGCCTGGGTTTGCACTATGTAGGTAGGAGAAGTGAAGAAATGGGTTTCTCCAGCCTGCAGGGCCCATATCTTTATATCATTCATATGGCTATTTTCACATACCGCTCTTCTATTATTCTCCTCTGACTGCGCTCATTACTTTCTTCGAACTCTTTCCTCTAGTCTGAATCTCTTCATGAGATACATGCTCTAAGCCTTCTTTCTTTTGGTTTTCTCCCCTATTTCTCTTTTTTTCACGAGCCCATTTTCTTATTCAGGCTGACTTTGTCTTTTTCTTTCTTTCTCTCTTGAAAATTATCACCCGATCTTTCTTTTGCTACTAGGAACTTCGACTAGAACTGTTAGCGAAAAGATCATATAGTACATAGAATAGAAAAATGAGTAGGTTGAGATGAGCAAGCCTACAGATTCAAATTTTCAAGAATGAAAAGTACGGCCGCATTGCCTAAAAGAACGTGTACAGCATTGAAGAAACACGCAGACATTCTCTTCGCACATGATAAAAAGAGGCCAGATCAGTCCAGAAAGAGTCAGGAGATAATTAAAAACATGAGTCGAAAGAAAAAGAACGTATAAGGTGATAGAATCTGTCTTCCTAACTATGTTTCTATCTATTTCTTCTCGATCTCTCCAGCTCTGTTACATGCTTCAGTGCATAACATGCTTGCTGTCGATGTATGGTGGTTTCCGTTGACATTGTGCGAAATTCTCGTATCCTTGACCTTTTTCTTCTTATATCAAGAATTTGTCTGGAACCGCCCCTTATATCATACTCACTCGTCCTCTCTATGTTAGCCTTTCCGCCTAGAGAATCTGAAACCTCCGCTTGTTCCTGTTGCCTTATCGCAACTCATAGCAGACGTAAAGAGCAAGAAGAGAAATGTTTGGTGTTTCAGAGGTGTGCAAAATACAAATTTGAATACCCTTTCCTATTTTAATTTATTTCTATTTCTATTTTATCTGGCACATTTACAACCCTCTGTGTTTTCCGTTTTGAATTTGAGAAGTGAGAACGTTTCGGATACATTGTTTTTTACCTAGTTCCTTGAAAAAAGTTTTCATTATCATTAAAATTTCGGTTTTACTTTAGCTTCTGGCAGAGACAAATGAAATATGAAGTAATCGAGCACATAAAAAAACTCTATAAAATCGGAATTAAAATAAGAAGTTAAGAATAGTTATAAGAACTTGTTATCATCTCAACCAGGCGTGTAACTAAGAACTTGTAACTAAGAACCCTGTACTAAGCGGTGTACCGCAAGGTACAGTCTTAGGGCCCCTACTCTTTCTTTGCTTTATTAACGATATCGAAAGCTGTATAACTGAACCAGGGAAATTTTCCTTATTCGCGGACGATTTGAAAATTTATAGTCACGATCCAGCCGCGACATTAATCTCTCAAAAAAAGTTAAGCGATCGTGCGATGGATCTGTAAAGATGACATCATTGCTCGATGAATGAGATCATCGAGTCAGTGTTATTATAACTGAAATATTTCACGATGAGATCATGGCTCTCGCACCTTCTTGGCCCAAAAATGTTGGATCAGTGAGGTACGAGATGATCTTGCGAGAGCACGCGAAATAATATCTTAAAGTTCGAGAAGATGAGATTTCAAATGTCGTCTTTCTCTCCAAATGAATCTTAAAATACTAACTAATCGCAATCTATTTTGTTTCCGTACTTAAAAAAAGCATTTAACGTTTTTGGTTGAACATGAAGTATCGAGTCCGTGTAATAAGAAAAGGGCAGAGCGCAGACATTGACTCTGTCACTGGGTATGCCCGTAAGAAAAATGTAATGAAACTTGACTGGTTTGTAATTTTGCTCTACTAACTAGATTGAAATTGAATTACGCGCGTAAGTTCTAAGAATGGAATTTCGTGCAGGACCTTTTATTTCCAAAAAAAAGTTAGTCAAGGTGACATCATCTTTCAAAATTTTCGCCTAATTTGAATGGTATGAGGTCATCGCGCCGTAAAATCTCATCGTTTAGAGATTAATGTCACGGCAGGTCGTTTACAATTAGCTATCAATGAAATTTGCAATTGGTCATGTAAATTCAGTTTACCACTTGCAGTTAATAAAATAAGCTGCCTTCATTTAGGGCAATCTCAACAGAACTTTAGGGCAATCTTCATTTAGGGCAATCTCTAAGTATGCACATGAACACAGAAAATGATCACACTATCGCATGAACAAAAAATATTTCACGAGGCAGGATCAAACCCAGCCATCTCTTTCTAACCGGCAGCGAGCGCGTTACCGCTCCACTGGCGAGGAATACCTTCTGATCCATGCGATAGTATGCACACTCATATCAATAACAGGAAACGACACATATTTCCAGGCTTTTTACCGTGTTAGTGTGTGAGAGTAGTCGGGCTCATCGGTGCTAGCAGCATGCTAGCAGCATTGTGAGTGAAGTAAAAAAAAAGAACAACATATAATATCATTGGAAAGAGTGAGAAGTGGCCGATGGAGCTTGAATTCCATACGTAAACTGCATCAACTACATATTTCCTGCATTTTTCGCACCATTTCTCGAAGGTTATTCTAGAATTCATTCATTGGAGTGTAGCCCAAGTCATTATTGCTACCCGCAAGACCGTGAAAGGTTGTCTCAGTTGTCTAGCTGAAGAATTGAGCGTCCATCGTCCCCTTTCACCGTCATTCTCATGCAAGTGCAAGCTCACCGCCACCCCCTGCACCTGCGCCCGGGGCTCCTACGTGATGCGCGTTGATTCGGATTTGATGGGAACCGTCGAGAAGCTTCTGAGCCTAAGAGTTACAATTGAATTATTTTCGATAGAGATGAGCCAATCTTTGAATCGTTTTTGAAGAGTCTGTGGAATTTTGTGAAGTTCAACAGATCAATCCTGCATTATCTCATTGGAAGTCAGAGACATAATTCTTTCTCATTTAGTTCTACTGAGTAATTTGCATTGATATATCTTACATATTTCGTTTAATTTTTGTTTAATTCTAAGTTAAAAATTATATTTATACTCTTTTCCTCTCTGGGCACTCACTGATGAGCCCCACCCTGAGAGAGCAGCCGCGACATTAATCTCTCAAAAAAAGTTAAGCGATTGTGCGATGTATCTGTAAAGATGACATCATTGCTCGATGAATGAGATCATCGAGTCAGTGTTATTATAACTGAAATATTTCACGATGAGATCATGGCTCTCGCACCTTCTTGGCCCAAAAATGTTGGATCAGTGAGGTACGAGATGATCTTGCGAGAGCACGCGAAATAATATCTTAAAGTACCAGAAGATGAGATTTCAAATGCCGTCTTTCTCTCCAAATGAATCTTAAAATACTAACTAATCGCAATCTATTTTGTTTCCGTACTTAAAAAAAGCATTTAACGTTTTTGGTTGAACATGAAGAATCGAGTCCGTGTAATAACAAAAGGGCAGAGCGCATACATTGACTCTGTCACTACGTATGCCCGTAAGAAAAATGTAATGAAACTTGACTGGTTTGTAATTTTGCTCTACTAACTAGATTGAAATTGAATTACGCGCGTAAGTTCTAAGAATGGAATTTCGTGCAGGACCTTTTATTTCCAAAAAAAAGTTAGTCAAGGTGACATCATCTTTCAAAATTTTCTCCTAATTTGAATGGTATGAGGTCATCGCGCCGATGATCTCATCGTTTAGAGATTAATGTCACGGCAGGTCGTTTACAATTAGCTATCAATGAAATTTGCAATTGGCCATGTAAATTCAGTTTACCACTTGCAGTTAATAAAATAAGCTGCCTTCATTTAGGGCAATCTCAACAGAACTACTACATACATAGATAATACAAAAATTAAGGATGTAGGGTTAGTAAGAGACTTAGGCATTTAGATCGTTTAAACAGCACATTGAAGTCATACGTGCCAGAAGTTTGAGTCGAATAGCTCAAGTTTTTAAAGTTTTCCTATGCCTAGATTTAAACGGTTACAAAACTGTGTATACCACATATGTATATCAGGCCTCTTCTAGAATACGGAACCACAATTTTTTCACCAACTTCTTGCAGTAATTGTTCAAGAAGACTGGAGTTTCCACAAAGAATCTTTACAATGAGGGCGTTATCTCGCTGCAATAACCCTAATTTAAATTATTCCCAACGTCTCTTGTAGAACGCAGAGCCCGCTTCGATTTATTTATTGTTTTTCGGTTACTATTTGGAAAAATAGACTGTCATATATGCAAAAACCAAATGATTCTTAGAACGGTAACAAATCTTCGTACCTCCGATAGGACTTCCCGGTTAACTTTAGTGCAGATAAATCTTTATAAGCTTTCTAATTTCTATTTTAGAAGAGCTATCGGTTTGTGGAACAGAATCGCAGATACTCAGAACCACATCACTGAGCTTCGAGAGTTCGCAAAGATTCTAGAAGAACTGAACCTTCTCACAGTCGTCGACCTACCGGATTATCTTAAAACGGATTGAAGAGTGGATCCCCAAATGTCAAGATTTTTTCCCGTTCGTCCTGACCAATTTTATGCACCGTATAAGCGGTAACTCAACAAGTTACCCTTCGGTGATAATAAAGATTTAAATTAAATTAAAAACTTGAAGGATTGTTTCATTCACACTTCTCAGTCCAGAATGGCACAATAGGTAGAGCACTAGACTCTCAGTCTGAGAGCTCTTTAGTCGTGGGTTCGGCTCCGATCCTGGCTGGCAAGAAAGCGGTCGTTTCTCTAGCTCCAGTCTTCTTTCTCCACTTATCAGCATAATTGAACTCGGTCTCTGGATTTAGATACCTCAAGACTATATTGTCCAAACCATACTTTGGATTCTAGGGTCTCTACGTTCAACGTTCTCAGCTTTATTCAGTCTGGTGTATCAATTATAGTAAAACTTTCTAGAATTGTTTAAATCGGTGACATTTATCATAAAACTAATGAATAAATAATGAATAAATAAATGTTTTTTTCACTACAAAAAAACTAGTTACAAGACAAAAACGCATCAGTACAAACAAGCAAGAAAAAAAACACAAACATATCTCGTTCAATTGCAAAAGACTCGAAAAGGAAAAAAAAGTGAAAGGACCGCACGAAGGCACCTAGTATGATAATCAAGATTAGAAAATGCCAGTAACAAATATGATGAAAAGTATTCGAAAAACATAGACTCATCTTGAAAACTTTTTTTGAAACTCACTTAAAGTAGCCTTAAACCAGAAAAAAACCCTAAACCCCCTAAAAAAGCCTTAAACCCCCCCTAACATTAATTTTATCGAAATGACGCCATGAACAGAATTCAACCTTTAGAGCTGCTGGACAACGAAGCCTTGAAGCTATTGGGGGGGGGGGGTCTAAGATCACCGAGTCTTCTATTCTCGCTCTGTCTCTCTCTGTCTCTATCTCATTTTCTCTATCTCTCTCTATTTCTTTCTCATCTTGTTTTTCTCTTTATCTACATATCTCTTAGTAAGTTTTTTCCTTTTTCTTCAATTCTTCACAGACTTATTCACTTTCTTCTCTATGCTGTATTGCTCAAATTGTCTCTAACTCAGACTCTTTTTTCCAGCTTCACATTCTCTAAACCTCTCTGTAGAGATGCACCTTGATGGAATGATGTCTCGAATTTCGTTCAACCTGCATCTTCAGCTGATTTCTTTTTACCTTTTAACTATTCGCATTTTTTTCTAGCGTCCTATTATATTTTATGTCTGTATGTATATGATTCTCATCATCCCTATTTCGCTTGCTCTATTTCTGTTCCTTCTCCAACTTTTTATTGGTCTTCTTCCTTCAAATTATATTTCCTCTTATTCTTAAACTCTTTCTTCGCCGGTTCCCGGCTTCTTTCATTCATCTTCTTCCTCCTTATATTCGTCCTCTTCGCTTCACAACTCTCACTACTTAACGCCTTTTAAAAAGCCCTATTCACTCTCGCTTCTCTACCTATTGGTCTGCCAGGTTTAAGATTTTTCAACTTGTTCCCATGTGTTGCTTCTGAGCTTCTACGATGGCCCTCCTTCTTTCAGCACAGCGGGATTCCCATCGAACATAGGTAATTCGGGGTAAGTTTGAATGGAGTCGTCAATTTTCCTTGCCAATATTTTGCCTTTTCATTCTCCTTTCAGCCTCACCAAAACTCAATATGCATGATGAATTACTACTGCTCAATAATGAAACAAGCTCCAATCTTTTTAAGACTTTATTTTCGAGTTCCAAAATCACTGGCAAAGACGATTACCGTCGCGAGCATTGATGAAAGAAATAATCTTATAATACCCATTGAGATGCAGACTTTTACTATTATTAATCTCTGATTATCATGAAACACGGAGGTCTAATGTAACTCTTAACTCTCAGAACAAAGTGAAGAAGTTGACCGATTTGAGACCACATCGGCGAATCCATAACAACTTTTTCCTGAAAAAATTGATAAAACTTCTCAAATGCTTCGGAACCATATCGCTTCGTTCCACGACATTTTAATTTCAAATAGAATAAAAACAAGCTGAGAAAGAATCTGATGTATGTACATATGTAAAATCGTATTTCATGTGTGAAATACCAGAGAAGCAAAAATACCGAACATTTTCAATAAATTTTGGCTTTTTGAGGCAACTAAACTTCATCGTGTGAGTTTAAAATGGGGCGAAAAGGCAGAAGTTTTTAATGGTGCACAGCACCAGTACAACATAAAATATAGACATTTTTATTTTTAATTGACCTTCCGGAATACTAAAACAGGAATAAAATTCACAGGAAAACCTATCTTGAACACCCAGTTAATTTTCGTCATAAATTTTTATATAAAAATAATCAAATGTGTTTATGTGAGTATTGGAGGAATCGATTTTTTTAATTCCGGAAACCCCTAGACTGAAACAGTTGATTCTAGCAGTGGAATAAGCGTTCCTGATGAGAATTTTATTTTTGATACGAATTAGGCTCACTATTGACACGAGAAGATATACTCTAAAAAAAAGCGCGCTTCATGAGTAATTGACTCGTTATTGAAGTAATTGACTCGTTATTGAAATTTTTCAGTCTAAAGGTCGGCGATTACTCTTCTGTTAGCTAAAACACTCAGTCCAATCTTAATTTTTCGATCTATGTACATATATGTATAACAGAGAAGGCTCAAAAAATCATGCTCTGAGTAGCAACTGTTACATCAACATTTCATAAGGTTCTAGTACAAGTATCACTACGATATTATTGTAAATATCATAAAAGAAGAATTGATTCGAAAGATTTTGCTCCAGATTCTCGGCTTTGCTGGATATTATGAGCATGTAGAAGGTCTCGCCTTCGATGGTGCTACAGCCCACAAGTTCACACCATCGTAAGGGACCATTTCATCCTCACCGGTATCGAGCGCGTCCTTCCAGAAGACAATACACTTATTTGCTGTGTCGTGCATTTTCAAATGCGCTGTTGAAGAGACAAGATGGGTCCGAACGTTTCGCTTTATCAAAGCATATTCAGCGAATAGATATCATCTAAATAACAATGTTGAGCACAGCAGGAAGAGTCAAAATCAAGAAATAAGGAAATCAGGAATTGAACAAGGAATATGAAAACAATAAAATACGAGAAACGAACCCAGGAATGATCATAAGGATGAAGGGTCAGAGATGAAAAAACCACCGTGGAAGAATATATAGACTATCCGAAAACACAAAAAAAACAAAAGTAGTAGCAGAGCGAGCGGGATGTGTTCTTATAAAAGAGGAAGGAGAGAGAGGGGAGAGAGCTCTTCTGTCATTTCGCTCTTATTGTTAAGATCGGGTTTGTGAGTATCAATCAGCAAGGCTTCAACAAAACATTAGTTTCGACATGCGTTTCGACACAATAGAGCCGGTGGGAACAACTTTTTCAGTCAGATGAGAAGCAAGAACATGTTGTGCAAAGGCGCTGGTTGCGTATAAAGGGGCCTTCTGGTTCTTAGCTGGACGAATGTGTTCTATGGCTTCATAAAAAACTCTATCATGATTACGATTTCTGCATAACAATAATTGAAGTGAAGCCGGTGACTTCTCCAAAACAACCACATCTTCTAACCCTACATCATGAACAGCACGTCGAATATCTCTAGAAAAAGCCTCATATATAAATGGTATTGTAGGTATAACTCTGTTGTTCCGTTCTGCGGGCATGTTTGTCCTTCGGCCGTAAGGCTTCTTGGAAAACGTGTACCCATTTTGGTTGAGAATAGTTTTGGCTGTAGAGGCAGAACGAAGTTCAACAGAGCTAACCTTCGATGCTGTAAGAATACTGTTTTTAATAATAGCGCGTTTCACATGCATAGGATGGTTAGAACTTCTGTGCAGAAGAGACCCACTATCAGGGAATCTTTGGGTTAGGACTCACTATCAGGGAATCTTTGGGATAGGATTCACTATCAGGGTTAGGACTCACTATCAGGGAATCTTTGGGTTAGGATTCACTATCAGGGAATCTTTGGGTTAGGACTCACTATCAGGGAATCTTTGGGTTAGGACCCACTATCAGGGAATCTTTGGGTTAGGACCCACTATCAGGGAATCTTTGGGTTAGGACTCACTATCAGGGAATCTTTGGGTTAGGACCCACTATCAGGGAATCTTTGGGTTAGGACTCACTATCAGGGAATCTTTGGGTTAGGACTCACTATCTTTGGGTTAGGACTCACTATCAGGGAATCTTTGGGTTAGGACCCACTATCAGGGAATCTTTGGGTTAGGACTCACTATCAGAGAATCTTTGGGTTAGGACTCACTAACAGGGAATCTTTGGGTTAGGACTCACTATCAGGGAATCTTTGGGTTAGGACCCAATATCAGGGAATCTTTGGGTTAGGACTCACTATCAGGGAATCTTTGGGTTAGGACTCACTATCAGGGAATCTTTGGGTTAGGACCCACTATCAGGGAATCAACTAGACCTTTCAGCGGGACTCAGTGCTAACCCACAAATCAAAAACGTAACATGAATAGTTACTGACTTTATAAGCACTGCGGAATGGGTTCCGAACTTCTCTGATCAATGCACTTGACTACTGCGTTTGAGGTATAATTCAGGCAAATGTTGGAACTACTCGATATGCATCTCTCTCTTCTCTACGCGCTGCCCTTCTAAAAGCCTGCGGACATTGGCATCTGGATAAGAGCAGTGTCTCGAAGCCTGCGTTTGGCGAGAGATGGTCACATTGAATTTTATTCTTCATAATCATTTGTTAAGATGTCAAATGAATGAATATGATTACTGATAATCCTTTTTTTAAATTTAGATAAATTAAGAATAGTCTCTTTTCCTAAAATAGAATTGTCCACGGCCGCGGGATCGAACCCAGCCGTCTCTCTACCTCTCTTCCTCCTCTTCCTCCATCTCTCTCTCTCTTTATCCTGAACGAGCCCGTTGCCACTATGTCGACCTTAACCAGACGTATTTGGCCCAAAGTGAGCAGACTTATTTCAACAATAATCGCATGCGATGGCTTTTTATCATGAGGTTTTGAGATCTTTGACATCATGAGATATAATATTTGACTCAAAACTAATACAAAGCAGCTGGAAATCCGTATGCTAGGAAATTTTCTCTTATTAACTTACTTTCCTTATTAACTTCTCAGTGTTTTTCTTCTGCTGAAATATCAGCTGATTTAGAAAATAAAAAATATATAAAATTTTAAATATTAGCTGATTTAAATGGCTTTTATTTCTACATATTTCTCTGAGTTCATACCAATGATCGAGATTCAATCGTTTCCATGTTTTTCCTGCCTAAGCCTTTTCTTTCTTTCTCTGTAGTATCTGGCTGAAACTTTCTTCTCTGCGTTGATCTTTTAGTTTTCAGCTTTGTATGCGAACTCACCACTATGATTCTTTCTCTCTCTCTCTCTCTCTTTGAATTTTTCTCTCTTTCTCCTTTGTTCTCTCTCTCAATTCTTCTGTTTCTTTCTTTCTCTTTTGCTCTGTTTCTTTCTGACTCCTTTTCCATCTTGTACTTTCTTGTCTCTCTCTCTCTCTTTCTCTTATCTCTCTGTCTCTGCCTCCCTTAATCTCATTCTATTCCTCGTCTCCCTCTCACGCATCCCCTCTTCCTGCTCTCCCCTTTTCCTTCCACCAGATGTCTCACTTGCTTGCTCCACTGCGGCTACTACCGTCTCAGGTCCATTGTTTCCAAGAATTTCGGTTTAAAGGGTTTCGAAAAACATAACAGAAATGTGCATAATTACGTTAAGACATGCAGTCTGAAATCCGCTTTTTGGAACTGCGATACTCAGTTTCGAAATGATCTACCAAGTTTGAACTACCGTATGCTAAATAGTTTGAACTACCGTATGCTAAATAGTTTGAACTACCGTGTGCTAAATATATCTTATTCTAGCCTTTCTTTTATCAATTTTAAACTCTAAAAAGAAAGAATTTTCGTCGATTTTAATTTATACTTCTTTTATCGAGAACTAATACTCTTGTAAATGACATTTCTTACATTTCTATTCCAGTACTCAAATTAGAATCCTGAACATTTATTGGCTGTTGTTCATTTTAAAATATTGATCATCCGTTGTATGTCTGAACCATTACAACTGGAATAAAGAATAAAAATTTCATCACAAAATATCACTAGGTACTGGATAAGAAAAATGGTAAAAAAAATTTTCTTCGAACATAATTTTTTTAACAACGCTGTTTCAAAAAAGGAACCCTGATTTTAGAAAAAAACTTGAGAAATCAAATCCCAGCATTTTCACACGCCTTCTAAATAATGTATCTCACTACTTCATCAATGAAATGAGACATTTCAAAGCTGTGAATTTTTCTTATTCAAAATTTCTTCAATTCAAACACATTTTGACAGAGCTGCGTTATTAGAGAATCGTTTCTTTTGAGAACAGTGAATTGAAATAGGGGGCAGCAGAATTTACTGATTTTAGAGTTAGAAGATAAGGCGAAGGAAAGCAAACATTTTTCATGATGGAAACATAAGAAACAATTTATCAATCTCCCACGCTTTGCCTAGAAAACACAAGCTGAATTTTTTAACCTAAGAATGTTTCTGATGTTTTTTCTGTTTCTCTATGAAAATGAATTAGAAAAGTAATATCAACTCGAGATCGTTGAAGTTTCGAAACAAACCAGTTCCTAGAATTTAAACGAAAACTGAGAAACAGTTTTTAGGAAGACATTCCAAGCAGCATGGAACTACCGCGAAATAGCATGGAGCTTTTGCCAGCAAGCTTGGAGACTTCACAGGAAAACTCTTCGAACACTCAGAAGACCTCGCTCCTTTACTGTCTCTCAGGACAAACAAGTTGTAATATTTCGAGAAATAAAAATTGTATTCACTAAAGCGTAATTGATATTCGCTAGACAGTAGTGAACTGCGAAACTCAGACGGAAACAAGCAGTGAAAAGTCGAGAATATCATTAAGTAATTTATTCTTCATCTCTTCCGAAAAAAAGAATTTTTGCAGAAATATGTATTTTTAATATGAACATTCACACAGAATGAGTCAGATAGGGTTCTTTAAAACGCCAATCTCTGAAGTTTAATTTGAAAAACTTTTTTTAAAAATTATTTTTTATATAGGCTGTTTTAATCCTTTCAATACCTCATAATAATTCTAATAATTAAATCGCTTCATGACCAATGTCGGAGTTATTAAGATTATTTATACACTTTCATATAAATTCGCTTTTCATTTAATACAGGTGAATAATTCATAACGTTGGAGAATAAAAAACACGGATTCGTGGTGAAATTGGAAATTTATCTCCAGAGAAAAATTTTGGATACTCTTTTATTTATCCTTTTATCTTTTATCCATTTTGGATACTCTTTTTTTTATCCTTTTATCTTTTATCCACAAGCCTGATTACTTAGTTGATTTCTCTTCAACATCATTTCAAGAAAAGGTTTTAGAACTGAAGCTACCAATTAGATATATTAACATCCTTTGTTCAAAATCATGTTTTTTTTCGAAACACCTAAGATGGTCGCTTTTGTCTAACTCACTTAGCATTGAGTCATTCTCGTCACTTTCCGATTGACTTCCATTTTTTTCTGTGACTTACCAGACTCGAATTCAAGGTTATGTGAAATAGTCCCAAAAATGAGGGTGAAAGAATAAGCAGTGTACCAACACTCCTCAATGCAACACCGAAGTTTCTTGTTCTTCCGGCCAAATTTCGCCACTTCTGACCCCTTCATCAGATATGTATTCATGTATGTTAGCCATGAATCTGGGTAGGTTTTGGATTAGTGATTAAGCAACCAAGTACCAAGTATTTTAGTGAGAAGTTTAGGGCAATTTTTTTGGTTCGATTGAGCCTTCTGTTCCTCCTACATAGATACATTCAACAGTGCATAGTTTCGCTGCAGACCAAAATACTCAGGTATTACGGTAAACACATTACCCAGCACCTTTTGAAGTACGCTATCTGAAATCAAAATTTTTTTAAATTGTGTATTCGTTTCTTTCTTCGAATTTTTCACATTTTTTCTCTTCTTGTTCACTATTTCTTACTCAATCCAATCTTGTCCTTTTTGAGACTATTTAAAAAAAACTTATATACAAATTTAATATACAAATTTTACAAAAAAAAACTTTTTAAGTATACAAATTTTTTTAAAACGTAGTTTAAAGTCCGGGCGTGGCACAATGGTAATGTGTTCGACTATTGTGGAAGAGTCTCAAGTTCGACTACCACCAGGACAGATCCACCCAAACCAAGGGTGTTAAAAATATTGTTAGTGCTCTGGCACGACTCTGACCGTCCTCATTGCTGCTACACACACTATCAGTGACCCAGCGCGCATCCACCGGTTCTACCAGGGTAGGTAGGTCTGTCCAGCGTCTCGATAGAGCGCGTATCTTGCCACAAGGCGGAAACAGGCGCGAAAAAATTAGTCGAAAACACAGTTTGAATACATTATCCCTGGTTGAGATGAAAATTTATGAAACAATCACACGGAAAAACCTAATCTTGGTCGTGTTTTCACCGAATTCGCAGTATTGGACGAAGTTTCTTCAGGCTCTAAGATGAAGTGAGTTCTTTGGAGACTTTTCTCCAAAGCATACTTCCGTACGAATGGGCCACCACTGGCTTCAACGCAGCTCTTAAAAGCAGCAAGCAGGATTTTGCTATTCAGACGGCTCTTCAAACCGTTCTCTGAGCTTATATGATGTTTATTCCTGCTAGCGTGTCTACCGTGAACTTTAATCAGGATTTAGTTTTGAACTTGAAGGCAATTTTAATGGTAGAAAAACCTTTATAAGAGAAGGTGGTGTAGGCAAGCTAGTTTCGGGGGCCAGTACTGAAGAGGGCGTTACCACAACAAAACTTCACAATGAATTCCACAATGATGAATACTGAAGGAATAATGAAAATGAGACAGGAATCAACGAAAGCTCAGTGACCCTGTTCACATGAAACACGCCATTCCTATTTTAAAAGTGGTTTTGACGCTTTTAAAGGCAAATATCAGCCTACGACCGAGGTCTACCGGTGCACTGCCTTAAGTTTGAGTCAAAATTATCGAAGAGCACATCTGGCTAGCGGTCAAGAATATTCTCTAAAACACAGTTTGATATGGTATTTCAAAATGAGGTAGGGATACAAAAAATACTTTGTTAAAAACAGTTTTTTTCTTTTCCGTTAACGTTTAACATGCTTCAATTCGAGTAATTTTAGTCCCTGTATTCACTCTTTACCAAGCGTATGTATTTACATGTGTTAAAGCGGAATGGTTCGTCGGAAACTAATGAATTTTTTTCGCACTGTCACTTTTTTAAATTTTTTCAAACTGGGTCTTAGCATGGAATTTACACGCGTAAAACGGTGCCATTTAGATTATGATGCTATCTTCCACCTATTCAATACCGACGTACGGAGATATTTTTTGCATGAATCTTCCTATCCTTGACATTGAGATGAAGCGTTCGAACGTAAAATAATCGGCGTTAGACAGGGTTTTTTGGGGGTCTACATGTATTTGTCAGTGAAACTAGATTTGTACTTAGGGCTTAATCTTTGGCGATAAGTATTCAGTGAGCCTTCAGATGCATGCCACACGCCAACGCTACCAGAGCACATGCCTCTTTCGCCCTACTCTGAAGGCTACGTCAGGAGGCGTTTTCGTACTAACTTCACGGATGCTCAATCGACGTTGCTGGAAGACGCTTTTAAGGTTAGAAGAGAAGGCGAAACGTGGATTTGGAAGCTCGGCGATGGTGGGACTGAGAAAAATAGGGATATAGAAGGACTCGCTTTGTTATTTGTAGAACATCTGTGAATACATATTAGGAGAGTTTTTGCTCAAAATGATTAAGAAAATTTATATTTACGTCGTTATAGCTTCAGAAACTTGAAAACAAGAATTATGAAGTTTTTTAAAGGTTCAATCGAATCATTTGACTTTGTTTCAATCAAGCAAAAGTACCAGGTTTTTTCACGAGGCAATCAATATATCAGTAAGGTCCTATGATAGCTCTGAATGAACAAATATTACTATCGTTTTCCTCTTTTCAACGGTTTAGGCGCAATAAAGTTATAAATTTTTTAAATCTTTGTTAATCGTTTTAAGCAACGATGGGCTGAGACTATAATGCATGAAATCCATCGCATGGACAAAAATTGGCACTCGGCTGGGACCGAACCTCCACTGCCTAACCGGGGCTTGTAAAGAGTTAACCAATACACCAACCGAGCACACATTATCCCATGCGATTTCTTGCTATGTCTAAGGTACGACGGCGGTTCTTTCTAGTCACGCATGCTCATGGAGCAATTGCATCATGAAAGGAGTGTAACTCCACAATCCATGATAAAGACAGAAAGATGATTGTAGAGAGAAGATCAATTTTTTTTTCTTTGTTAATCGTTGCTTAAAACGATCAACAAAGATAATAAAAAAATTGATCTTCTCTCTACAATCATCTTTCTGTCTTTATCATGGATTGTGGAATAAAGTTATCGATTTCTCGGTTAAAAATATTTTTCTTTGTTGCTCACAGATCATATACATAATATCATGTCATATATTTATTGCCAAAACATGACTTTTTCAGTGTTATCGCTAACATGGTAGACAGAGAGGGTTTTGATAGAATTTATGAAGAGGAATAAGCAACTTTGGCGTTGTGCTGAAGAGTCCTAAAAGGCCGTTCAGCTTTTCAACCTCATATTTCCGAAGATCGAAGTACAAGTAGTAGGCCAGTAGCTCTGTGAGTAGACGAGAATAGACGATTCAATGGGATTGTGAGGAGAAGTCATGGAATTGACAACTTTCTTGCTTGGAGAAGGGAAGATAAACTTTCTTCATTTTCCAAATTAGTTTTAGATTATCTTGCTTATCTCTCGTCTCTAACTGTCTCTCGTTCTCTTTCTCTCTTTTTAAACTCTATCATCTAATGAAACAATAATTCCGAGAATCTTTCGTTCAAGGAATCGCATTACCCCGACCAGCAAACGAAGAAAAGGATGGCAGCTTCTTTGGTCATCCCCGAAGACAGGATTACTGTAGGTTCCGTTTCTTCATTACTGCGATTTTTATTTTCTGATCACTGTCCACTTCATTATTCGATGATGTGCTTCTTCAACAGAAGACTTTGGGATGAAAATCCGGAAAATTTGGGGGTGATTTCTGTTTAGATATGTTAATTCAGTCTGTCATTCGTTCTGTTGATTATGTTTTCGAGCCGATAACTTATAGTAGCGTTTCACATTGAGTGTTATGTCGAGGATATTGGCCATGTGAATACAACTTCTGAATATCTAACTCTACTAGCAATTGGCTTTGAGAAAAATTGGGAAAGCCGAATTAGATCCGACCACTCAATCGTGAAAAAAATTGAAAAAATTTTGAACATCCGTTTGCCGCTCTTATCTTCTGACCAAGCTAATTTCATTTCATTTCATTCATTCCATGTAACTTTGAATTGCTTCGTAGAAAGGTTGAGGGGGGTAGGTTCGAGAACATGGACTGTATTGATAGATATATTTTGGGTGAGTAGCTCATGGTTTTTGGATGTCATTGTTAAACTCGCAATTGTGACTAAACTTCTCTCCATTCTTTTCAGTGATTTACACAAGTAATGACCGGCTCTAAAGAAAATGATAATTACTCAACAACATACATTCTTGATATACATTTTCAATAAAAAGGATTACTGATCAGAAATGGTGGGGTTAGGTATAATCAGATCTTTACTCAGCTTTCTAACTTTAATAGAAAAAAGAGAACTATTAGGAGAGAATATCAGTTCTTCAGGTAGACAATTCCAAATTGATATTGTACGAGAGATGAAAATAGAAATTTTAGAAGAATAAAATTTTACCGGTAGCTTGATTCGTAAAGAATTCGTGTGCCTCATGGACATACCGAGAGGTGCCAGACGGTAAAGATGAGCTTGTAGAGTGAATACATTTGTGCAAAAAGATCAAGTCCTGTATGGTCCTTCGGTACTCAAGAGTAGTTTGAGCCTATTCAAATAGGGGATTCCATCCATGCCAGATCTTTTAAAATTTCTACGCGTAAAATACCTCTGAACGTGTTCTATTTCTTTAACTTCCCCGATTAAGGTCGGAGACCAACACTCCGTGGAGTGCTCAATTATAGGCCGTATGTAAGTGGTGTAAGCTCGTGTAAGAACTTGCAAGGAAGTGGTCTGGAAAGATTTGAGAAACCGGTTAACTAATGATTCTCCCACTTTACATTCTCTCGAAAAATGGCTTGCGTAGGAAAATTTAGTGTTAGTGAGTATGCCTAAGTCTTTTACTTCATTAGATGATTCCAGAACTTCACCGTTAATGTGGTAGTTCTTTGAAGGATTCTTGCAGCCGAAGTGGATTACTGTTGAATTAGTTGTTGAGAAGGCCAAGTTAACCAATCATTGAAGCAATTGTTTGCATAACAAGGAAGGAGCCTAATCAATTCAGAGCAATGTACAATTCGACATTTGTCTTGAGTGTTCAGAATAACATTCCTCTTAGTTTTTATGAAACGAGACGAAACTTTACTTTGAGTCCACCAATAAAATCTAGGGTAATCGAAAAAGTCGCCGCTTGTTGCCTGATTTTCAGTTTCCTTTCCACACTGACTCTCTTCAGAGCAAGTTTTCCCTGTGACTAATCTATCCTCCTCTCTTTCTTGCTATTATCCTCTATGTTGCAGTGTGTTTCTGGGTTTCTTCTGGTTTGCTCATAAATTTGGCCTCCTCTAGGAAGCTGACTACAAGCCTGAAACCGTCATTGAATCTCGATCGGCTATTCTCTGTTCTCGGTCTCTTTTCTTTCCTTCGCTCAGTTTCTTCCTCGTTCTGCTTTTCTCTCATACTCTCAAGTGTCTGTTCTTTTCTTCTCTCTCCCCCTCTTTCTCTCTCTCTATCTTCCTTCTCTCTCTCTCCTCCTCCTTCTCTCTCTGTCTCCTCCTTCTCTCTCTTTCTCCCTCTCTTTCTGATTAATTCTCTCCCTCTCTTTCTCATTATTTCTCTCTCTCTTTCTCTCTCTTTGTCTTTTCCGTCTTTCTGTTTCCTTGTTTTTCTCTATTGCGGTCTTATTCTTCTCTTTTTCGTCTTCTCGTTCGTTATCTGTTCTCCTTTCTCACGGAATACGGTGGGCTAGGAAATAGCGAGAAGAGTTCCCCATGTGTTGACTCTTCTTCGATCTTTTCTCTATACGTTCTAGTTGTTATGTCTCAGATTTTCCTCTTTTCCGCCTCCTAGGCCCGTTACCATAACTTCTAGGAATGTTTCTAGTTTTTCTCTCTTTCCTTTTCGCTAAGGAAAAAGTGTTTTTAGTTTTCTTTTTCACTCGCTCAAACTTAAACCACTGTTTTTCTAAGCTCTTTCTTGATCTCATTTGTTCTGATTTATTCTATATCTGTCTCCGGATCTTCTCTGAAACTCTGTTTCTGGCTCTTTCAATATTTTCCTTTTTCTATCTTTTTCCCTTTATCACTCTCCTTCAATATTTGTCTTTATCTCTGACCATGAGAATCAATCACTTCTGAACAATCACCCTTTTACACTTGATCTATTTCTCTTTTTCCTTCTGCAAATAATTATCACACCCGGATACCAGAAGATTTCCCCAGAGAGAGAAGAGAATTTCGCAAAAAAAGAGATGCAAAAGGTACAGGATGAAAAGAGAAAAGAGAAAAGAGAAAAGAGAAAAGAGAAAAGAGAAAAGAGAAAAGAGAAAAGAGAAAAGAGAAAAGAGAAAAGAGAAAAGAGAAAAGAGAAAAGAGAAAAGAGAAAAGAGAAAAGAGAAAAGAGAAAAGAGAAAAGAGAAAAGAGAAAAGAGAAAAGAGAAAAGAGAAAAGAGAAAAGAGAAAAGAGAAAAGAGAAAAGAGAAAAGAGAAAAGAGAAAAGAGAAAAGAGAAAAGAGAAAAGAGAAAAGAGAAAAGAGAAAAGAGAAAAGAGACAAAAAGTCAAAGAAAAAACAAAAATAGAGTGAGATAGAATAAAAAACGAAAGAAGAAAAAACACGAAAAACAAGGAACGTAAAAAATAATTTTTACGACTTACGTTTATTATATGACACAGAGAAGTATTCAACAAGATATACTTAAATCTGAACACTTTCATATACATACATAGTTTGATGTGGGAATGCTTTGAAAATGCCAAGGATGAGCACAAAAATTTCATCAAACTAATGTGCTATCCAGATTTGTTGCATGTTCCGGATCGAGTCATTAACATCGAGTCACTATGTCACCTCCCTCTCATATCAATACGAGTGTACTGTTTTTTGATGCTGTTTTTTCTTTTTTCATTTTTGTTTATCACATAGCTTGCCGTTTTACCCATCATCTGGCTCAGTTTCACCTTTTACTTTTTATATCTTAGTGTTTTACCGTGTCTACATATACATACATATATACACACCTTTTTCACCTTGATTTTTTTGATTCCTTAGCTTCTCAGTGTTGCGAACTCCCAGAGGGATGATTGCCAAACTGGTCCACTTCCCAGTACATCTCAGAACACTCTGCTGGAAGCCGGTTCCCTTTCTGACGTAAGATGGAATCTACCAACGGATTTTCAAAACACTGAGATGCCTTTCCCTTTTATTGTATTTGCTCGAGTCTTTTTTAACGGCAGTTGACATTATTTCGCCCAATTTTGTGAAGCTTTAGAAATGAGAAGTGAGAAGATAAGAAAGCGAAGCACATTATAAATATGGGAAAAATTGCTTGGTTAAAATGAAACAGCTAAGTTAGACACTTCCCCCATTCCATTTTTTCCATACTATCAAATAATCATCCCCATATTCCAAAAAAAATATATAAAAGATTTCTACATTTTACAATGTTATTAATATGAAATTTAGGCAGTCAATCTCATATTATCAGGACGTAAGATTCAAGTAGCCGATTGGCTGGAAGTTCTAGATTTGACGTCATTCCATGACGAAAAATTTATAAGTATCAAGTTCGGTACTTGTCCAGATCGACGTAGGCTCCACTCCTCCTCCCCCTCGGGGGAGGGGGGGGGCGGAGTCACGGAATTTTGACTAATTTTTTGATACGGTCTCGTTAGCTTGAGCAGTACGACCTCGCTAGCTTAAACTATTACTAAGCCTAAGCGTTTTTTAATGTGAAAATTAACAGGGAGATAGACACTTTTCCCCTTTTCTTCGTAATAAAAAAGTCAAACCTAAGAACAAAGTGAATTTTTTGATATTGCGGCAGTGTGTCACATCTTAAATTGTAGGTAACTAGAGAGTAAAATATTTTCAGTTTTAAAACATGACCTTATCCGAGAACCTCTTGACAGTTGGACATTTCATCTTTCAACATGTAGTTATGCAAATGAATATCAAGTTCCAAAATTGATTCAGGTCAGTTATTTTCGATGATTCAGTATTTGAACGATTCCTGAAACCTTTTCCAACTATTGTATTCATTCATCTCATGTGTCGCAAAAAAATGCGACACCCTTTCATCTTAATAAACGTAATATAGTTTCGCACCCCTTCGCTCTCTTTACACGACCAGTCGATTTGCAGTGTTATATCAACTCGATCAGTCGATACGCAGGGTTCAAGTGTTATTTCTTTCATTTCTTTTCTTTATAGTGTCAGGGGTGAGGTGAGGACAATTGGAGGTTTTGGACTGCTCCATTTGGCGTTGTATTGTCCAGTGCACAAGGTTTAAGAGGTGGTCACATAGGACAGCCAATGTCGTAGGTAGGGAGAAAGGTGGCCCAATAATCTGAGCCAATTGATTATCGAGGTTTCTAGCAAATACTTAAACTTATTATATGAGCAATTAAAAAATTACTCGGGTAGCTAATTCCACATTGTTTCGACTCGATATGGTAAAAAAATTCTTGAGCTTATTTTTTTACAGACCGGTAAAATTTGAATCTATGAGCTCTAGTGAAATGATTCCTGGGTGCGAATTTAAGCAAGCTCTCTGATGTCTTTAGATTACTAAAAACAGATTTGTAAATAATCTGCAATTCTATTGCTTTTCAAGTTGAAGATGTATAAAGTCTGTTCGTTTATAAACTTAACTCTTTGTTTATAAGATGGTATATTTTATTGTGAACGTTTAAAAACTAAGCGGGTGATTTGCTTTTGGATTTTCTTTTTTTTTTTATAGAAGAGATGTCGCTAGGACTCCAAACCTCAGAGGCAAATTCTAGGATCGGTCTGGTATTGAACAGACTAAATAGAAGATGCTTGTTTCAGTTCATTTATTGTTCCATGCAACATTATAAACAATATCACGTAGTTAATGAGACAAATCAGAGCTTGGACTATGATATATGTATATACTAACAGAAAAGGAACATCGTCTAAACACTGATGCTGGAAATAATCTAGTTACAAAAGTAAAGATAAAAACAAATGTTCTATTGTTAGAAGGCTAAAGATGAACCACAGAGTTTAAGGTAAGAAGTAAAGTATCGTGTTAAATGTTTTTATTAAATATTAAAGAGCTTTGCAATGACTTGACTTCACTAGGAAGACAATCCCATATAGAAATCGATCTTGATACAAACGTAGACAATCTAGCAGGCTAGAGAACGGGGAGTCTAATGTTCAATTGGTGACCATGCCGTGTTGCGTGTTTGGAAAGAACGTAAGATCAGAAAACTTATAGATCTGGCTTTTTTTTTTTTACAAATTTTAGAGATATTAAATTTAAAGCACAATTTAGAATCGTATACTACAACCAAGTGACGGAAATAAGAAACCTCGGGTAGTTTAGAATCATAGAGGGTGAACTTGCAAGAAGGGTGGGATTGTCCTATCCGCATGAATACCATTTTAGTGGTCGAGATAGAGAGTCCCCTTTTTTTTAGACCAGTCGTCAAGGGCATCTGAGGCATCTAAAGCAAGGGCATCCAAGGGCATTATCAGATGATAGTATGTAACGGAAGCACTATATATGGAGTTCATTAAACGCTCCGAGCTATTCTTGTCGTCATTCCTCTTAGTCTTCCGGTGTATTTCGTAATTCTCTTATTTCGAACAGGTATTTAAGCTGTTCATAGCGGCATAGCTCATTAGTATGTATATCGATATTTAGGCTGGTATATCCGCGGTTTAGTATCTTAATTTTTAGGCTGGTAATATTCGCGGTCTCCACGTTCGTTCATCTCCTGATTGAATTCTAGTTCTTTATTTTATTAGTTGTGGTTTGAGCCGTTTGCTCCTTTTTATGTTTAAAAATTTAGTATCTAACTCAATGAACTTTGTTGTTGAATCGTCTTTGACAGTTTAAGGGTTTTCTCACAGGCTGATAGAAGATAACTTACGAACAGATAAAATCACAACACTAACTAAAAGGACTACATATGATTCTGTCTGAGATTGAGAGAAATTTTTCCGTCAAAACTCTACACCATTCCATTCCCATGGTTTTCATTTGTTTTCTTAACGCGCCACTAAAACTGGTCGTATCACAATTTTGTCTCATCACAATAAATTGCCATATTGCCTTCCTCATGAAAACCGAATATAATTGAGAACTTATTGGCGTTGAATGTATCAAATCAAAGAAAACATTTGAGTGCAAAGTTCAATTCATTCAATTCGATTCATTTATTCCATGCAAGAACAAAAACTTGTAATAGAACTATGAATGGTAGTTCCGATTAGCATGGATGCGTAGGATAGTTAATACTATAACTAAGTTGAACACTAGCCAAAAAATTTGAGGGTAGTTCATTAGATTTTTTTCTTTGTTTTCTTTGACATCTGGACCAACTCGGGCGAAAACTAAATTATAAGAAGTCCATTCACTATCCCCCTTCTCCTTCCATTCATTCGCCCAACTCACACCAAACCAAATTCTCCCACACTCGTGCATTCATCGATGCGCGAGCTTCAGCGTGCTGTTTCGTCACTTAACATTATGTTTTGTTTCAAGCGGAATAAAGAATTGAATTGAATTGAATTTTTGAGGAAAAAAGGAAACGTTCATAGGATATTTGCATTGAATCAAGTCATTTCAGAGGCATATAGAAGTATATAACCACTCAATGTCACGTTGCTGGGCATTAGTTTTTATTATACTTCCGCTCTAAATGCTTAGAGAGGAAAAAAAGCAAGAAAAATGCATCAGAAGAGCTCCGAGCAGAGATTGGAAACCTTGAGAATGCATGATTTGAAGCACGTTAGACCTTCCCGTTTGAACTCTTAACGTACTAACGCAACTCGCAGAAGATGGTCTATAACTATTGATTGGACTATCAGACAGAAAAAAAAGATAGACAACCGGTTGGATCGAAGCTCTCTCACATCTCTGTCCGAAATTGTGAAGCGATTACCAGTTAAGGATCAGTAAATTTGGCTCTTCATAGTCTAAAACTTCAAAAATGAGTTCCTTGAATAGAAATGAATTTTAAAAGTCTCATATTTATGGAGCCATGTCCATTTAGAAGTACAGAAAAAACCACGGGAACCTGTACAACAGTGAGATAGAATGAATTTGTTCAAAACATTCTACATTTCTTCGCTTTTTCAAAGGTTCAGCCTCTCCTCGAGAACGTCACCAAAATTAATTGATAATGTTTCATGAATCTTTTTGAAAATAGTAGCCTAATTTGATCGAATCTGTCTAGCTCTCACTTTGATCGCCTAAGAAAACTAACCGAGAAACATTTGGTAAATAAGGCTAAGATGGAAGTACTTTGTCCTTTCGACATAGCACAACTATAAAATATAACAATGTTTCTTTGGACGCGTTTGTACATGTGAAGAAGAAGAAATGGATGGGTTTAATCTGACTTCGATAATTTCGATTTTGCTCACATACGAAGAGCTAATTCACACTTTGACTTGATGGATTGGCACTCACGCCTCTGTAGTACATTGTTAATTTCTCCTGATTCATGACATCATCTTTTTTTATAAAGATGATCCGCTTGTAGCATATTGTGCAATGGGTGTGTTTGAGCCGTAATTCCAGTTCTCAAAACTAGGAAGTTAAGTAATGTTAGTGCTTGCATCCTCTTCACACGCAAGCAGCGCACCAGGAAGCAGCCACTGGTTCTGAATCTCAAATCAGGGGAGTGCCTACCCTGCCTTGGGGTATATGTGCGAATAAACTTTGAAAAGATGTTTAATGGTTTTGTGAGGCACTGAAGAGTTGAAAAGACCTATTTGTTTCTTTTTCTTTGTCTTGGCAGGGGAGAGGAGGACACGGGAAGGTATTGGACTGCTTCATTTGGCGTTGTATTTTCGATTGCACACGGTTCAAGAGGGGGTCACATATGACAGCCAATGTCGGAAGTAGGGGGAAAGGTGGCCCCTCCAATGGAGAAGGGCCAATAATCTGAGTCAATTAATTATTTTCATTTCAGGCATAACTAATGAAAATCTACGATTAAATCACTGCAATTTATCTCAAATTCATTTGATTTCTCACTAATAAATCCAGGTTTCAGGTGTGGTTTCAGAATCGCAGGGCTAAGTGGCGGCGCAAAGAGAACCGAGAACGAGACCGAGCTTCCCGCGCTTTGCCACTGCCGCTCGAAGCAGTCTCTTCCTCCGCTTCTTTTCTCCCACCAATGAGCCGGCACGCAGAAAGACTGGTGCATGACCAAATGGCTGCCACTCGCAGCAACCTGCCTCAGGAGAGCTTGAGTCGTATCGAATTTCCATCCACGCCCTTGTATCAAAACCCCTCCGAAGACAGATTCATCTTCAATGAAATGAGTCAATTGTATGATGGATCGAATGCTTCCTTTGCGGTGTGCTACGATGTTCCCCAACATCACCCTGACTTTTTTGCTTGAATGCCATTGAATGAATGAATGAATATGTCAGGTGTCATCGCATTATCTTCTTGGTTAACACAACTTCATGAACATTTCAGGCTTGTGTTCCGTAGAGAATATATTGATCACGGCCAACGCAAAGTGAAGGTTTATTCACGAGTTAAAACGGTGGCAAACAAAGTGTATAAAAAGAGATCGAATGCGAGAGAAAAAACCGCAAAAGGCGACCCTAAAAATCAACCACAACGCTTTTTTAATGCGTACTGCTTTAGATACAGCGCGGAAAATTTCGAGGATAAAAAAATGTTGACTTTACGTGACTTGAGTGACCTATTCGAAAACACTGAAATATGAAAATTTTTAATAGATTTTAGCCTCAACATATTCTGTAAATCATGTGACTGTTTTCATTCGGTCTTGTTTCTGAAACGAACTAATTTTTAGCGTTACATAAAATTGACAGATGTATTTTTCTGGCCAGATCTAAAGCAGTGCCTCCGAACGCATATATAAATGACAGAAATTTATCAACAGCGAGATACCAACACCGGACAAAAGTTAGAAACAGGTGAGATATCTAGAGAGCGAATGGAGAGAGAGAGGAAGGAAAGAGAAAGAGACGAAGAAAGAGAGAGGACGAGATAGAAATAGAAGGAGACGAACGGTCTCTATCGCAGAAGAAGCCGGAGAGAGGCAGGGTGCGAGAACAAAACGAAACGCTTCAAATTTGAATTTATTCAATTGTTTTCAATAAAATTGGTCTCTTCGGGGACAACACGATTCGCCTTGTGAAAGTTTTTTGTGCAGATTTGGCCGGATTCAATGAGGATAATTTGAATGATTCAAGTGGCAAATTATTCCAGAAAAAGTTTGGTCATCTTTTGGTCAACTACGAATAAGTAAGCTAGCAGTGAAGTATTAGCAAACATACTACGTAATAATTATAATCATAATTCTTAGCAGGGTAACTTCATACGGTAATGCCACATGTATTCACGGTCATGACACTGGCTGAGTGAGAAGGAGAACTTGACGAATTGGAAGCTATGTATGGGAGGTTGAGAACTGCTTCGCATCAATCAAAAGTGAAAGACGTTCCCACGGTTGTATCAAATAAAGCTTCAAAAAATTACAAAATTTTCACTTTTAACGCATAGGAAGAGTACACCAACTAATACTAACGCCTTTCTAATTAAGTATTTTTACATCTAATAATTTATTCTCCTAACTATTTCAAAGCGCTTGAGCCTTATCTTGAAATACTTTTTAGATGAGATTTCTACAAAACATGCTCTCGGACTTTTAGGCACATTTAGGTGAGAATAAAACTCAATTTGCTTATGAATAATACTTAAAAATGTCTATGTACAAAGTTTCCCCAGCCTCCCTCTTCCTTCACAGTCATTATTAATGAGTACAGGGAAATCTTTCAATAACCGCAACATAAATACATATTAGTTCAAAAACGAACACATACAGGTGAATTTGACATGAAAAGATGCACCATTCGATAGTAGGAAATTTTGGAGATTTTTTTCGGAGGAGTACCGGTTACTTTCAACAAACGCAAAAATCTCTAGAAAATATCTTATAAGCAATCACAAACCTGGGAAAGGCGGTTGACATTTGGGTGTAAGCAGGCTTTCAAAGATTTACAAAATTGAAACAAAAAAGTAGTAAACAAATTGGACTTCCGAAGCAAGCGCGAGGCTTTGTTTTTATGGCTAGTTTTCTGCTTGAAATGTGTATCAAAGTGAAGTAATTCGATTATTGAACTGCGCATCTTCTAAAGTCCTAGTTTTCTATCTCTGAGTTCTTAAAAGAAGAAGGTGGCACGCTATATTTTTTGAAGGCGATCGAATTCGTTGCAAGATAAGCTAGCAGAGCGAAACAGAAGTTTCGAGAAAATGCATAATAAGGAACTAACAAATAAACTAAATTTTCACAAATATACTAATCTAGAGGTTCCCGTGCGCCTTTTCGTATATTAGTGAATTCATAGCAGATTGCACTGCGAGGAATCAGTCTAAAATCGAATGAGAGCTATCCACCTCGACTCTGTCGATGCTCTTGATGGAGGAGCTCAGGCACTCGGTGTCGATGCGGACGACTCGACTCTTGGCCGGAAGGAGGGGCTCTGTCTGGGGAGAGTTTGCTCGTTGCAGCTGCGACTGTGGCTGCGCTGCGTGTGGCTGCGTTCTTGGCGGGGATCCGCCGTACTCTTCCGCTGTCGCGATTGGAGCGACGAGGGAAGTTGTGCAGGAGACATTCCCTGCGCTGTTACCACGAGAGCCTGAGTGGGAGAGAACTCATAAATACTTCATAAAACTTGCTCTTTGACTTGAACACAGCTGTAAACTATCATTCCGAGTTAGAAGTTGCGCCTTCTATGCAAATATAACTAACTCTCTTTCCACATTATTCTAACATGAGAATTCTAAACTATGTATGTGCTTCCTCCTCATTCTTGAATTGTTTTTTTCCCTTCTTGAATTTGCATTGAACTCGCATCTACGATTACATTAACTTAATGTTGTGTATGAAATTTATCATTTGAATGGCGTTTGTGGATGAGGTAGGAAGTCGAATAGAGAAGCCATTCGCATAAACATAGAAGAGTGACGAGTTTCAAAAGTGAGAGAAGGGCTTTTTCAATAGATCAGACAGAGGAGAAGCTATAATCGAGATCCTTGTTCGGTATTTTTGTAACGTTTTAGATGTAGTGTATCTTACAACAACAAAAAAGGGTTGTTTTTGTTAGATGTGAAAGTTATAAACCAGACACTTACCATCCGCCTTGCTGCGTTCTCGGTTCGCGGATCCATTGAGTTCTCCCATCGGAACACCGAGTTTAGCGTTTTTAGAATGCTGCCGATTTTCGGGAACATAGGTTCGCTCCGTCTCGAAATGATTCCGATGTCTGCAAATCATTCCGTTATTTCAATCTTAGACACTTGCGTAGAAAATGAGACTATATAAATACTTTTTCGTGGTTTAACACATGTTATATTATCGTTCGAATTTATCGTATATGTACTCTCTGGGCACACACTGATGAGCCCCACCCAGAGAGCACAGAAGTCTTTCTGAGCGGGGGCAAAACAGACTTTTGTGAATTAGCGTCATTACAGTGATCGAAAGTGATAGTGCTTGTATACTTTCTCCCTTCATTCTGAAATTTTCATAATATTGAGCAAGATTCGTGCTGACATAAGAAAGTGGAAGGGTACTTTGGAGAGCTGCCTTTTCACCGCTGTTTGTATCTCACTGTTGAGGAAGCAGTACAGAACAGCGATGAAGATTCCCTGCAGAATGAAAAAGTTATTATTGATTTTTCAAATACTCTTTTCTATTGTGTTTTGAAAAGCTATGTATTTAATCAATCAATGAAGATTTTTTTCTCTCTAGTTTTTGATTATTTTATTTTTGAGCTTATTCTGTGAAGCAGTCAGATACGTCCAAACTAGTGAATTTCCATAAAATTGATACATCTAACTAGAATGCAAACTAAATTGATGATTGGTAAAGATATCCTCTACGAATAGCTCGAGTGTGACTGTTTCACACATTTATGTGCGTATCCACAAATATTCTCCTTTAAATTGACTTCTTCGTCCTTGTTCTTGTATGGAACATCAAGGGCCTGAAGTCTTCTCTGTCTTACCTGTGAATGCTGCAGAATGGCGGACCCCAGCATGTACGCGCTGCTCGGCTCGTCTGGCTCGTAGAAGAGGGGAATGTTGGAGACGCCCAGAAGAGGGACAAGCAGCAACGTCGCCTTGATTGTGCGCCTTCAAAAGCTTCATTTTCCTTTCTCCATCAGCGAAGCTTGACAGTTGGACAAATTATAACATGTATGCGAACGGAACTCGGGAGAAGACGAGTTAATGCTGGAAAAGCTTGGCTGCTGAGCAGGAGGCGAACCCGCGACCACTCCGTTTTTTCTCTTACAGGTGTGACATCGCAAATAACTACGTGCTTTTTGGAACTTCCTCTAGAGGCTAAAAATTTATTTAGACATTTTTCAACTCGTCTGAATCGCTCACGCTTAAACTCTTCAGAAGTTAACTTATGTCATTCATCAACAAAAACTTCTTTTTTTTAAAGTTTAACTGTTTTACAGTTAAACTTTTCAGTGAGTTGTCGGCAACCTTTGTTTTCACACCATACAAGAGTCACACATATGGTACACCATACAAGAGTCACACATATGGGTAACTTGACATTTTATAATACATCGAGGGTGATCTTTTCCAAGGAGATTAATTCTAGGAATGGAACACCTCACGGATGCGTTGTCTATTAACCAATTGCAGCTTTTCCCATTGACTAGCAACATTAAGGCCAACAGTGTTCTCCGAAGATAAAGAGGAAGAAAGAAACATGTGAAGAGAGAAAAAGAGCGATAGAAATAGAGAGAGTGAGACAAAGATAAAACAGAGAAAGAGAGTTACAAAGAAATTGGAAAAATAGAAACCGAGCATAATCGAAACACAAAAAATTAAGCAACATTCCCGATAAAGAAGCAACGAGAAGAAAAACTCAACTTCGAAAAAATGTTAACCAGATCTTTTTTGACTCCGCAGTGTTCTCACTTCCGATTTTCTGCACGAGAATTACGACGATGCCAAGTAGAAAAACAAGATTCATCTCAAAGCTACTCATCAAGAAGTTTTTGTATTATACGACCACGGAAAACTTAATTCGAAAATTGTTTCTTAACATAAATAAACTTCGGGCGTAAAAAAGCTGTTTTACCGAGTATTTTCGAACCCAAAACGTCTCGCTTATTTCAACCAATTATTAAAGCACGTCGCCACTACACTAACACGTTGGTAATACTTTACATAGTCTCATATGTAAAACTCATAAGCCTCATTAGGTAAATTTTATGCTAAACATTTCCGCAATATCAGGCCATGATGGTTGTTTTCATGATCGCCTTTCATGGACGTTAGTCTTTATTCTAATTTTTAAAAATAATTTTACAGAACGCGTTCCCAAAAAGAGGCGCAAAACTTTTTCCGGACTCATTAAAAACTTAAGGAAAGAGTTTTTTTTACTTTCTCATCAATGAATTCTCTGCGAAATTTTGAGAATTTGACGTATTTATAATTTTTGATTACTCAAATTTTTCTTTCAAACTCCAAAAATAAGTAATTTGACAGGCTTTTCAATTTTGAAAGGTAAAAAAAAACAATTTTTTAAAAAATAACTAGCTTCTATAAAGGCTTGAATAACTGGGTATTCCATTTTAACTGATTATTCCATCCCTAATGGCTGAAATAGTTGGTTGAATGTGCCTTGTGATTCTTATAAATGTCCGGATTTGGTTGTCGATGAACTGACTATGAGGGCGAATCCCATTGTTCCAGCGAGTATCCACAGGTGATTGCCTTGAGCGTAAGGCAGCCAGCAGAATGATCGAGTTCCCCTAGACTTCACTTCATGCACGACAGTCCAGGAGAGAACTACCGCGAACGGGACTCCTTCAATCAACATTCATTCACTACCCTTCATCCGCTTATGAAGGTCGCTCTTTCAATCTCTGAACCAGTCTTCAAGTGCTGTCTTTTGGTGTCATCAGCCCAACCTGTCAATCTTTCTTCGTAACTAATGAACAGATTTCGATTAATCACTATTCGGTATTTGTCGAATTTATATCAAAACATGTAGTATTGTAATACTTTATTTGGTGATTATAGCCAAATTATCTTCGTGTGGATAGAAGTTTAACTTAGTTAGAAACATTTCACTCTATTTCTTCTTTTTTTCTATTTTTCAATGGTTTTTTGTGATTATTTTGAAGTTTTATAGTTCTCTGCTTGGATTCAAATCGATATATTTGTTTACAAATATAAGAAGTTTTTAAAATGTTTTCTACTAAGAATTAATTAAAATGAATAAACCAATCACTTACTCTATTGAGTGCTTCAAATAGCCCTCGATAGAGTGAGTGATTGGTGCTATAAGTGGAACTTGAGTCTCTCTACGAGTAAATCTTCGGTGATTCATTTCGGTGAACAATCGTCTGTGCCCAAATATTACATTGATGGAGAAATCTTAAATTCTTCTACCGACATAAAAGGCGTTTGAACAAATGAACAGTTGTCGTATAGAAATCACATTTCCAAAAAGTGTAAACTTGCGGAGTCAATTGTGAACCGGTTTCTAAAGTCCTTCCGAACCAATTCTCACAGTTCTTGTACGTGCCTTCACAACTTATATAAGACCAATTATTGAGTATGCATCTGAAGTTTGGTCCCCAACTTTAATAGGCCTTACGAGAGAAATTGAACATGTTCAAAGATTTTTTCCTTCAAGAATATTAAAGAGATCTGGCTTGAGAGGTTTGTCATATTTTGATAGACTGGAGTTACTCAACCTTGAGACTCTGGAACATAGAAGAATGATTCGAGATTTGTCATTTTTGCACAAGTTTTCGAAAGAATTTTCCGATAAATTATATGCCTTTGAGACATCTAAAGAAGCATCACTTGTGTTAAGAGAAAATCGCAATAAATTCTTTTCGTATTGTAAGAGCCGATTCAAAAATTTCGAAGAATCGTATAATGTTTCTGATAACAACAATGTAGCAATAACTGATACTTCAGTGAAAGCCGAGATGTTCTCCTCTTACTTTTCTTCCGTTTATTCCATTCCTTCACAAAATGTATTACCGGCTCCTTATGTTCGAAGCAATTTATCGAACCTCGATTCCATTGATGACTCCATGATACTGAAAGCTATTTCGCAACTCGAGAATAAGGCTAACACTTCTCCCGATCTTATTCCAAACATTTTTATCAAGAAATGTAAATTTGCTATTTTAGCGCCTCTCAGAATTATTTTCAATAACTGCATTACAACCGGACAAATACCTGATTCATGGAAGTTCGCGATTGTCAAACCCATTCCTAAAGTTAGAGGATCGTCGAGTCCTTCCAACTATAGACCCATTTCTCTAACGTGCTCTTTGTCCAAAGTTTTCGAAAAAATTATAGCGAATTTCTTATACATGTGTATTGAGAATAATGATCTACTGTCCCAATTCCAATGCGGGTTTCGATCTAAGCGTTCAACCATAACCTCACTCGCTGAATCACATTCCTTCATGATAAACCATCTAATTCAACGATCTCCTGTCGACGTTATATTTCTTGACATTTCCAAGGCTTTCGATTGCGTTGATCATAGATTTTTAACATATAAGCTTAAATGTTTAGGTATCAGCGAGTCCATTGTTAAATTGATTACTGGCTTTCTAGACAATCGTAAACAATCTGTATCTTTAAATGGCGTATATTCTCAACCCGCAGCAGTATCCAGTGGAGTTCCACAAGGCTCTTCTATTGGCCCTTTATTGTTTCTGCTGTTCATTGACGATATTAAAAAAGTTATTCCTACGACGATTCGATATAGCATTTTTGCCGACGATCTAAAGTTGTATGCCGAAGTTCCATCACGTCACAGTGACTTGCAGTTAGCCATTAACAACATTTGCGACTGGTGTATTGAATGGAACTTAACCTTATCTCCTACTAAATGTACTGTTTTGCACCTTGGTAAACAACCTGTTGAGCTCAATTATGAAATCAATAATTCTATCCTGAGCAAATCTTCTTCTGTTAAAGATTTAGGTATAACGATTGATGGTAATATGAGTTACAAGCTTCATATAGAGATTATCTGCAAAAAAGCTTCTTCTCTAGCTAATATGATCCTCAGAGCATTTAAATCTAAATCCCATTCTCTCCTCATGCAGTCATTCAATGTTTATGTTCGTCCGATACTCGAGTATGGTACGGAAATTTGGTCTCCTGTCTCCAAACAACTAGTCAATGATATTGAATATGTGCAGCGTAATTACACTAGAAGGGTTTTCTATAGATGTGGCCTTGGCAATGCTTCCTATCCCGAAAGATTGAAATTTCTCGGTACTGAATTGCTTGAACTCCGTCGCACTATAAGAGATCTTTGTTTTCTCCATAAGAGCCTTCATTCCAACTTATCCATAGACACCTCTCATTTGTATACACTTAATCCTCATCAGTACAATACACGGCATGGTCACCAATTGAACATTAGACTTCCCGCTCTCTATCCTGCTAGATTGTCTACTTTTGTATCTAGATCGATTTCTATATGGGAATGCCTTCCTAGTGAATTCAAGTCTTTGCAAAACTCAGCTCTATTTAAAGAAAAAATTAAACGTATTGTCACCAGCATCAGTGCTTAAATTAATTTCCTTTCTGTTCGATTATATATCATAGTCCACGCTCTAATTTGTCGTATTGACTTCGTGATATTGTTTATAATGTTGCGTGGAACAATAAATGAAATGAAAAAAAAAATGAAAAGTGCATTCATTCAAATGTCTATCTGAACACTAACCACCTCTACCGTCTGACTCCTCTCGAGAGATCCTTGAGAATACAAAATTCATTCCGTATTAGTTTGCCGATCCCGTGCTATTTGAATAAACTATCTACACCAATTTCTCGAGTAATATCTAAATATATGGAAATCTTTACCTGATGATTTGGTCTCTACACCTAATAGTGCTCTGTATATTTTTAAGCTTATGCGAATCAGAAGAGAGTCCATTCACCCTAATGCTATAATTACTGCAAAGAACTTGTGTGGTACGGTATGATATGTCATTTAAACTTCAACTTTGAATTTTGATTTGATTGCTTGAGATATGAAAATTGTTTTTGTAATTTTAGATAAATGAAACAATATTATTATTATTCCCTCGCTTAGTTCATTCCCTCGCTTAGTTCCCATAGAGGAAGGTGACCCATTAAAAGCTCTCTAAGCCAATCGATATCCCGCTGTTATGCCCACTCCAAAGCGCACAGTCAAGAAAACAGCCGGATGTTTCGACTGCCTGAAGAAAAACGAAGAAATGAGAAGTCTGGCTGAAAAGATGGAAAAACTGGAGGCCGCCGTGGAAAAATTCGAAAGGATGAGCATTCCGGTCCTCCAAGGTGAGTCTCAGCAGAAGAATGCAGATGTGACTAATTTAATGGAAAGAATGACCAAGTTGGAGGGAAGCCTCGAGAGAATTGAGAAGACTTTAGCTCAGTTAATGTCTTCCACTCAATCGATCGCAACTGCCCATCCTCATAACCGTAAATCCCTTCTTTCTCAAAATCTACCTCCCCAAATGCTAGCGTATGAAGCGGCTAGGAAAGCTCTAACAGATGACCGCGTCATACTGAAGGAAAAAGCGGAGAATTTGGTCGTCGTCGGCCTTCCAGAAGAAGAAACCGAGGCGGCCACGAATGCAGCGGACCGGCAGTTCTTGCGTTCACTCTCCCAAGAACTCGGATTTCCCGAAATCTCTACCGCTCAATTCATGCGCCTAGGGAGAATCGAGAATCGACGCCGAATCTTGAAGATTTTCCTAGGCTCAGAAGATCTTCGTTTTGAGACTCTAAAGCTCATCCGAAGACGACGTCCAAGCTGCCTTGCTTCCTTCCCTCACGCGTACATACGCGAAGATCTAACCAGAGAAGGCTTGCAGCTTGAGAAGGAGGTCAAGTTGTTGGCTCGAAATTTGAATCAAGAAGAGAGAAAATGGAGAGTTGTGGGTACCACACTTGTTCCTATCCGTCACACCCAGCCCTTCCATGCCCAGTCCCACCAAAACGATCATACATCCGCATCGAATTCTTCGCCTTCGTCATCGAATCCTCGGAACTCCTCTCAGCCGCAAAGATTCTCAGAGGTCAGCAGCAGAAACATCACCTCAAGACGCTAGCTATATGATGGTCCGCCCGTTTCTTCACCGTCACCGCTCGACATTCAGCTAAGCTTTGCATATTTTAACATGCGTTCTCTCTATAATAAATTAGTTCCATTTCGTCTTTATCTAGAAAAAGAACAACCTGATATAGTTGCTGTCACTGAGACTTGGCTGAGTTCGCGTATAGCTGATTCAGAGATAATTGGTCCTCTTCCTTACGTAATAATCCGAGCTGATCGTAATTCTCGTGGCGGAGGAGTTGCCCTTGTATTGAGAGATCACTTAACGTTCTTGAAGCCTAGTTCTTTATGCTCTCCTTCGGAAATTGTTTATATAGACTTACTTTCTACCACTGGTTACATACGTCTGGTTGTTTGCTATCGTCCCCCGTCCTACACCAATGAAGAGACCAGACTTTTTTGTGATTCTTTATCCGATATTCTTTCTTCCACTTCCTATCCTGTAGTTGTGACTGGTGATTTCAATTGTGACACTCTCTCTCCTCCTTGTTCTTCATCCGATCGATTGTTAGTAGACATGATTACTCTCTTTGATTTGACCCAATTCTGCCGTGAACCAACACGTCTTAATCGTTGCATTGATTGGCTATTAACTTCTCTGCCCTCGCTATTGTCTAATTGTAGAATTGTTCCCTCCTTCCCCTCCTCTGATCATTTAGGGATCGCTTGCTGCCTTTCAATTGTGACCGACTCGCTTTTAGCCGAACCAGTTCTCGACTATTCAAGAACTGACTACGATGAACTTAATAAATACTTCAATTCAGTTAACTGGGAAGCCGAATTTGATAACTTCCTCTCTATTGACGATCTGTATGGCCGTTTCCTCGCCGTTATTGAATACGCTATTTCTGAATTCGTTCCAATTCGTAGACCTCGAACCCTCACTGCCACTTATCCTCGCCATATTCAGAGAATAATTAAATATCGTAACTCTCTGTTTCACAATATTGACGATCCTAATACCCGTTCTCTTTACGAGAAAGCTAGTAAAGATCTACTGAAGCAGATAATGAAATGGACTAGGCATTGTGAGAAGAAGAAATTGTCTCGCTCTCGGGACTTGTTCCGACATATCTCATCCCTCACTCGGCCTAAACCTGTGCCTCCTCGATATCTATTGAATACTACAGGGGATATAGTATTGAAAAATAAACTTAAATGTTCTCTGCTCTCTACCGAATTCGCTTCTCATTATACTAAGGATGATAACCAACGTATCGCATTGCAAACTGAAGCGGCCCCTACTATGAGCCCCTTTCCTATTTTTCTCCCCTCTTCTGTTCTTAAAAGCCTCTCGAAGCTTAAACCAACGGGTAGCAAAGGTTCAGATGGTATCCCTCAGATTGTCCTCAAGAAATGTGCCAAGTCTCTTGCACTTCCTCTTTCCCATATTTTCAACTATTGTATTATCTGCGGTCAAATACCGTCTTACTGGAAACATTCTCTGGTGACCCCTATTCTGAAACCGGGCAAGGAATCTCACTTGGTGTCCTCCTATCGTCCGATTTCCATCCTTTCTCCCTGTTCTAAAACGATGGAGCGACTTGTTAGAGCTTTCATAATCAATCATCTATCCGAGCACTCTATTATACCTATCAATCAACATGGGTTTAGGCGTGGAGCGTCCATAGTAACCAATTTATTAGTATGTGAAGACGATTGGACCTCTTCGTTAGCCAAAGGTCTTTCAACGGATGTCATCTACCTTGACTTCTCTCGTGCATTTGACACCATTAGTATAAGTAAGCTTTTGTCGAAATGCACACATTATGGAATTACTGACCCACTCCTTTCTTGGCTTGAGTCTTTTTTAACTAATAGATCTTTCTCTGTGCGTATGGGTGATGTCACTTCTGATCCAATGAATGCCACATCGGGTGTGCCCCAAGGGTCTGTCCTGGGGCCACTTCTTTTTACTCTGTATATATCCGATATAAATGAGGTACTAGAGAACTTTCCTAATATTCGTTATCAAGCATACGCAGACGATCTCAAGATTTATGTTTCTTATGATAAGAACTCATACGGCGAACGAACTCGAGAGCTGCAATCAGCATTAGATTCCGTATTCGATTGGTGTTTAGTTAACCAACTATCTCTTTCTCCATCCAAGTCTCTCCATATTCACATTGGAGGTCGATCTTTATATTCCTCATACAGTATAAATAATGTTTCCATTTCATGTGTATCTCAGATACGTGACCTGGGCATACAAATAGTTTCTTCTTTGCGTAGGAAAGAGGCTGTAGCAGACCGAGTTAAAAAGGCATCCAAAGCAATGTATGCTATGCTCCGTGCGGTAACTGTTAATGATCCTGGTATACTGGTCAAGTGTTTTAAAACTTACGTAATGCCGCACTTGGACTATGCTTCGAATATATGGAATCCATACTATGGAAGAGATTGTGATGATATAGAGAAAGTTTTAAGGAAATTCACTCGCATAGTTTATCATCGGTGTTTCGCAAATGAAGTTAATACGAGGTCTCTTCCTTCTTACCCCAATCGACTTGCCCGCCTTGGATTCGTTCCTCTCTCCAAGAGGAGGATGTTTTCTGACTTAGTTATGGGTTTCAAGATCTTCCATGGACTGTCGATAATAGATAAAAAACGATTTTTCAAAGAGACTATTCCAACGCGAACTATTATAAATGGCTTATTAGTTCAGGGTAGCAAGAATACAGCTAGAAACAACTCTTATGGAATGCGAATATCCCGACTTTTCAGCAAACTACCTCGAAACTTGATTAATAGTATGAACCTGAAATATTTTAAATCCCAATTAAAAAGTGGTGTTCTATCTACTCTTCTCTCGTCATGAATTCAGAACTAATTTATTTTATTTATTTTTTTGTCGTTCAAATTGTTCTACTTATATAGTTTTGTTTGTTTGTTTGTTTGTTTTTTTCCCGTTTAATTCGCTATATTAAAGTCAAATTGATGTATCGCTTTTGTAATCGTATTTGACAATTGTTTAGCTGATCTATTCATTACTCATTTTCAATTGTAATTAAATTTGTGCCTTATTGCATCGAAAGATGTAGATAAAATATATATATATTATTCTTTTTTCTTTATTTTCTTTTAACCACTTCTTCAGCGACACTGCTAGCTGTCAAAATTACCGAATGTCCATATTATTATTTTTTCCAATAATTCATTGCTGTACTAATTGAAATGTTAAGTTTTTAAGAAAATGAATGAAATGAAATGAAAATGAATAGATATTTTTAAAAAAAGTTTGACTTCACTAACTAAGAAAACCTAATAAACCCAGTTTTGATTTTCAATTTTTTGATATTCGCTTAAATATTCTATTCTTCAGAAATTTTCAAAAATTTGTTTCTAACGATTGAGATGTATTATTGTTTAAACAATTAAAAAAATTTCGAAAATTTCTGCGTGAACATGCTCATTTTCTTTTGAGATTTAGATTGGTTCGATAAAATAGAGGAAAAAGAAAGTCTTATGAAAGAAAAACTATCATTATAATCCAAATTAAGTCTGAAATGAAACATGGTAGTATACATATATTTATTTATCTTGGAGGCATATCTTTTCAAGTTCTATTTAATTGTCTTTTTTGGCTTCATAACTGAGAAAAGGCCTCAAGCACTAGTTCTTCATCTTCCCTGTTCTTCTATCGGTCTCTTCCAAAATCTTTGCACGAGTCTTGACTGCTGCTACCGACTCTTCCAGTAACCCAGAAATCCGCCCCGGGTTCTACGAAGATAAGTTTTAATTTCATATCATGGAAGCGCTCACCTTCCTGCGAGGTTGAATTTAATGCTTTGAATTCTGTTTTGTCAAACTTTTTCCGAGAAACTTTATGAACTTTTTTTTAACAATCGAGAAACTTTATATGAAACCTACTCATCGTTTAAATTTTTTCTTTAGAAAACGGAGAAATTCTTTCTTTTTCTGAGCTTTTCATGATGGTAGAAAAATGTCTACAGTTTGACTCCCACTCCCGTACAGCTCCACCCAAACCAAATGGGTTTCAGTTTGACTCCCACTCCCGTACAGCTCCACCCAAACCAAATGGGTTTCAGTTTGACTCCCACTCCCGTACAGCTCCACCCAAACCAAATGGGTTTCAAAGTTTTTTCAGTGCTTGCACGAATCTTCACTGCTGCTACCGACTCTTACAGTAACCCAGCAATCTACCCCGTATTCTACGAAGAAAAGTTTGAAATTCATATCATGGAAGCGCTCACCTTCCTGCGAGGCAAGAATAAGCACGGAAAAGATTATAATCGTTTGAATTCTAATTTGTCAAACAACGTCTGTGGAAAAGTTAGCTTTAGGTGATGAACCTAATGTCGAAATAAAAAAAATTTACCCTCAATTTGCCGCAATTCGTTCGCTGGAGGATTCGGCTCAAATATATGTATTGTACATCAAACTTTTTTTCAGTTTGTTTAGCTTCAAAATTTTCTTCTCTTCTTCTTCAACACCCCTATTAAGGCTATCATTTAACACCGCTTTTTCGGGAAAAGTTTCTAAACATTTACTCAGATTTTCTTGTTCTTTTCATGTTCACTTACTTCTGGCTCTTCTTTCTTTCGTTTTTTCTCTTAGTTTTTACTTGAATATTTTCTATCTCTAGTTTTTTTTATTTTAGACTCTGTTTTTTTTAGATTCTAAAATGGTAAGATTATATTCTACCGCGTCTGATCTCAGTATTATTCCGATGTGTTCAATAGAACCGAAGGAGAAAATATCCACTGTTTCACATTGTTAGTCATTCGAAGGAATTCCGAAGCTTTTTCCGTCTTTTTCTCAACTGTTTCATGCCAGAGCTTTTCCTGTTCTTGCCCGCCTAATCTTTGTCTCTCTTCCATTTCTCTCACTTACTCTATATGTATACATAGATCTTTCTCTTTTTATTTTTCTCTGTCTTCTCTATCTCCCTTCCCACTCATCTCCCTTTCTATACTTCTCTATCTTTCCCTATCGCTTCGTATCTCTCTAATTTTCTATATACATATCTATCTCTCCGTCTCTCTCTCTCTCTCTCTCTCCTCTCTCTCTCTCTCTCTCTCTCTCTCTCTCTCTCTCTCTCTCTCTCTCTCTCTCTCTCTCTCTCTGTCTCGCTCCCGATGTAAGAAGTATGCGGGGGTAGCGCAAGTTTCGGGTGAAAGAAGGAGAGCATCCATCATCTCCAAGCAAGAGTTACTGGATGCTTTGTTTCCGTTCACTAACTCCAAGTCATCTGCGTATGGCTTGGCTGCTGGGTTTCCAGCTGGCTTGGAAAGAGAGGACGAAACATAGATAACATTCAGGATTATAAAAGTGGAAACAAAAGTAGGGAGGAAGGCGATGAATTGACATATAGAAAGTACCAGAATAAGCAAGGAGGAGAGAGATAGAGCCATAGTTATAAATAAAGAAAGACATGTTTTGATTAAGAGAAATGAACAAAAGAAAGATTTAAGATATTCTCTTTAACTGTGCATGCAAGTTCTGAGCTCCACAATCTTCCAGTCTGCGTGCTATCTCTCTCTCTCTCTCTCTCTCTCTCTCGTTCTCACTCCCTATCACTCTCTCTCTCTCTCTCTCTCTCTCTCTCTCTCTCTCTCTCTCTCTCTCTCTCTCTCTCTCTCTCTCTCTCTCGTTCTCGCTCCCTATCACTCTCTCTCTCGTTCTCGCTCCCTATCACTCTCTCTCTGTCTCTCTGTTTGTCTCTGTCTCTTTTTCGCTGTTTCTCTATCTAAAGTCTATCAGAATATTCAGACATCTTTAATTGCTAAGAGATATTAGGAAGCTTATCTTCTCTCAATAGTCCCAGACATCTTTTCGCATTCAGCTTAACTTTTCAGCAGTTTTCGTCGTTATGCGAAGAAATGTCAGTTCAAAGAGAGAGTGAGAGAAAGAGAGAGAAAGAGAGAGAAAGAGAGAGAGAGAGTGAGAGAGAGAGAGAAAGAGAGAGAGAGAGGGAGAGAAAGAGCGAGCGAAGTGAAGGAGGAGAGAGCGATAGAGATAAAAAGAGACATTTTCATAAAGAAAATATACATACATACATAGAGTTGTTAGAGAGCATTAGACGGCAATTAGGAGAGGAATAGGATTGCGTGAGAAGAGTTTGTGATATGTATGCATACTAATATCCATAAAAAGCGACAGTATGTAAAGTCAGAGGAAAACTTTCCATCATGCTAACAAGCATCTAAACTGAAAAAATGAACTTATTCACATGTATACAACCTTTTCGAACGTTGAATACATATGTTTTCCAACAAAACTAATCAAAGTTGCAAAAAATCTTGAAAAATACTGTATCGAGTAATATCTCAACAACTAGCTCGGGAAGCAACAAATTATTGTTGTGAAGTGATTCAAAATTTTTGGTCATGTTGATCTTGACAGAATTAAAAAAAGGTAATTACATTTTAATAAAAGTAGTAAGGAAAGAGCCCAAGAGCAAGAAACCCATCACAGGATCTCTTCCTGCCTCTCTAAAGGCTTCAAGGCGTCAAAAATTGTCCCCGGAAACCTGAATGTATGCTATTTTTGTATCATCCCATCATGAACTCTTAAAGTCGAACACGCATTGCCCAACAAAGTGTTCACGTAACCAGTGTGATATCGAGTAATTTGCCCGTTTTTATATCATTAATAACCTTGAAAAGAGATCTATCGGAAAGATGAATCTAAAAAGGGACCGAAAATAGGCTGAGTGATAGCACAAAGCACATTTCTGTTCTTAACGGTTATAAATAGGTTCCCAGACGTCGTAACCTAATAGAGACATTTAGTCACATCATCCGTAGTGTCTTTCGCTTATGGAATTCTAAGTGAAACTGCAACCGTAATCCGACAAATACATAGCCAAGCCATTTCTCGCCTACTCCGTTTGCATAGTGTATTTATGACTCTGAAAGCAATGGAAATTCCAATTTCCTCCATGAATGTAAACTGGTTGGGGTTAGTCTCATTTGGTGCCAAGACAACGTATAATGCTTGATGCTTGTACAAAGTAGAGGATGAAAGAAAGAGAAAATAAAAAAGAAGAAGAAGAAGGAGAAAGTGCCACCCGAAAGAGTTAATGGATTTTTGAAGCTCCCGCACTTTTCAACGAAAAGTAAAAGCCAAATGAACTTTTACATATCAAATTTAGTTCAAGAGAAAAGGAGACGAACGGGACTTGTCTTCTCTGAAGTCATTCCTGTAATTGAGCTGTATGATCTTTCCAAAGAGCTTCATGCACATAATGTGAAATTCTGAGAATTAAAAGAGGTCGTTCTAGCAAAGAAATCCATTTAACTATACCAATTAAAAATCTCAGTAGAGGAAGTTTACTCACTCGCCATTGCGGCGGGTTCTTGAAGTAAACGATGCAAAAAAATTCACCTTTAGACCGAAAACGAATTGGATTCTTTTTCTGCCGTGACGTATTGTATATGAGAAAAGACTTGTATAAGAAAATTTTAAGTTGTTGATTAAGTCTTAAATACGTCGCGTTAACTGACATCAGAGTACAAATTCAACTTTCTTCTTCTGTAAAATCTAACTTTGAGAGTTAAAACCTTTTTTGAGAACATAAAAACCAAGAAATTATTCCGAATTATGTTAATAATTCTTTCTGTATGTAGGTTTATGGTTATTAAATAGTGAGCCCGGTACTTTACTAGGCAACCAATTCCTAAATGCACGATATATTAACAACTATTAACCGAATAGATGTTGATCAATGATTATCTATCAAAGGGTTCAGAGGACCGTAATTTTTCCAGCGCTTGTACCGGTTCGCGGCAGTGTGCGCGCTTCTCTGAGATGCTAGACAGACATATCTTGGTAGAACCAGTGGCTGCCCGCTGAGATACTGCTAGGGTGTGTAGCAGCGATGGAGAGAGTCAGATTCGTGCATGAGCACTACCATCATTACTTGACATCAGTAGTATGTAATTGGGTGGGGGTGGTCAAATTTGCGACCCTTCGCGCAGAAGTCGCGCACACTACCATTATGCCCCGCCCGAACTTTCATTTATCAAAGAGTACCATCTTGTAATGTTTTAGAGGGAATAGAACACTAGTTGAGGAAACTAATGATTCAGTCCCTTAGTCAACTGTAATTTTAATGACATGCGAGTGCCAAACATGTGTGCAAAAACTTTAGATTGTATTTTTTTTAAAAAGTTTTTTTTAAAATTCCAATGCATTTGTTCAACTTCATCAACGGAATAAATCAATATATACGAAACCGTCTCAATTTTTGCAAACGACGTTTTAAAACGGGTTTTCCCTGTATAGATGACTCGCCTAGTCTCAAGCCTACGTTTTCTAGGTTGAGGCAAAGTTGTTCAAACCATCTTTAAGTAGTCCCTATTTAAGTTTCACGCTCTTCTCGTTACATGAGGAGCACGGAGAACTCAGAGAAAAAATCATAAGCTTAATGGTGCTTCACTTCCAATTTAGTTGCTCACGAAGTATGTAGTTATTTATGCACTAGAACACGGAGATTGTAGATTTCTATTACAATGCCTTTTTTAGTATGCTTTTTTTGACTTTCAAAATCACCCCGGGCAAAAGTCATGTCGAATACTAATACTGAATCAGTTTCAGCGCCACCAACAAGCGCACTGGAAAGGAAGATAACTTTGAGAGAGAGTGCCCACCCCAACCGGCCAGAAGATATAAGTAGTAAGGAGCATCAGAATGCCGCATGGCAAACACCGTGAAGCGGCTGTACAAGTAAGCGCCTTCTATCAGCATCCACATCACGGAAGCCACCTGAAATACTCAAAACAGAATTTTTAACTGACTTGATGAGGATGTGAATGACTTCTCCTTAGTCATGCTTTGATATGTTGAAGTTAGTTTTTTTGTTGATAAATTTTATGCATGTCCAAATTTGTGATCGCTAAAAATACATAAAGTGTTCTATCCGATCAACTATCAATTATCTCATATTTCATTCTCCCATGTTAGTGGCGGTGAAAACTAACCGTTTTTGGCAATTGAATCTTAGATATCTACATATAATATTAGCACTATTCTAAGATCAAAAATTTCCATCTATCGTTCGAGTTCTACTTAATTTTCTTTTACGTAATGATGTAGTATATTAACATTTGTTTTTAGTTCGACTTCTCCGAAAAAGTTCAATAATAAGAATATATTTGAAGCTTTTTGAATGAACTAGAGTGGTTCCTTCACCCGTGGTTCAGTTATTCGCTCCGAGGCTGAGTTTCAAACAATAAAATCAGTGTCCCATTTATTCGCAATCCCTCAAATGCATTGTTCGAGTCAAGCTCGGAAGAGGAAAATAGAAAATAGAAAAAAGCTGGTTCGTTCAGAAATTTGATCCCCATACTCATGTTTTTTTTCAAATGTTGTTCCACAATACTTTGCCGGGGTAAAGTTGAAATTTCTCCCTAGACGCTTTTTGTTGGAGTCTATTTTATCTGAAAGACACCATAGTTAGTATCGATTATGTTACACTAAAGCAAATCTGACTGACTCTTCAGCAGCACATTAACAAAAAGATATTGACTCAAAATTATAGCTTTTTCCTATTGAAACATCAACCGGAAACCTAATTGCTCCTTCTTCTACCCTCTCTCTCTTTTTCTCTTCCCTTCTCTCTCTCTTTTTCTCTTCCCTTCTCTCTTTCTTTTTCTCTTCCCTTCTCTCTCTCTTTTCTCTTCCCTTCTCTCTTTCTTTTTCTCTTCCCTTCTCTCTCTCTTTTTCTCTTCCCTTCTCTCTTTCTTTTTCTCTTCCCTTCTCTCTTTCTTTTTCTCTTCCCTTCTCTCTCTCTCTTTTTCTCTTCCCTTCTCTCTCTCTTTTTCTCTTCCCTTCTCTCTTCCTTTTTCTCTTCCCTTCTCTATTTCTTTTTCTCTTCCCTTCTCTCTTTCTTTTTCTCTTCCCTTATCTCTCTCTTTTTCTCTTCCCTTCTCTCTTTCTTTTTCTCTTCCCTTCTCTCTCTCTTTTTCTCTTCCCTTCTCTCTTTTTTTTTCTCTTCCCTTCTCTCTCTCTTTTTCTCTTCCCTTCTCTCTTTCTTTTTCTCTTTCCTTCTCTCTCTCTTTTTCTCTTCCCTTCTCTCTTTCTTTTTCTCTTCCCTTCTCTCTCTCTTTTTCTCTTCCCTTCTCTCTTTCTTTTTCTCTTCCTTTCTCTCTCTTTTTCTCTTCCCTTCTCTCTTTCTTTTTCTCTTCCCTACTCTCTCTCTTTTTCTCTTCCCTTCTCTCTCTTTTTCTCTTCCCTTCTCTCTCTCTTTTTCTCTTCCCTTCTCTCTTTCTTTTTTCTATATTTTTTTCGCTTCCTCTCTGTCTCTCCGTATTTTATTTATGCATTTTTTTTCTCTCCTAAGCTTGCGAACCTCGTGCTCTATTTTTAAACGATAGGAACAGTTTCAGCAATACTTATGCTTAGAGGCATCAATTCTGCTTCTGCAAATTTGTTTAATATCAATGTATTTTCATCGCCCTCCAGTCCCTTAATCGTTCCCTAGAAGAAAGTCTGCAGTCTCTTACCTGGAAATAGATGACGAACCAGAGAATTCCTTTGCACACCCATTCCTGGAAAAGAAGGCAACTACATATCTTGAATTAATGAATGAATGAATAATTAAACAACTAATTAAGTTATTAAATAATCAATTAATTCAATAATTGAATAAATAGTTAAACAAATAACAAAATAATTAAATAATTGGATAAATAATTAAATATTTAAAAAATTAAACAAATAATTTAATAATTAACTAATTAAATAATTACATAAATAATTAAATATTTAATTAAATAAAAAATTTAATAATTAAATAATCAAATAATTACATAAATAATTAAATAGTTAAATATTTAAATAAAGAAATAAAGAAATAAAGAAACAAAGAAATAAAGAAATAAAGAAACAAAGAAATGAAGAAATAAAGAAATAAAGAAATAAAGAAACAAAGAAATAAAGAAATAAAGAAATAAAGAAATAAAGAAATAAAGAAATAAAGAAATAAAGAAATAAAGAAATAAAGAAATAAAGAAATAAAGAAATAAAGAAATAAAGAAATAAAGAAATAAAGAAATAAAGAAATAAAGAAATAAAGAAATAAAGAAATAAAGAAATAAAGAAATAAAGAAATAAAGAAATAAAGAAATAAAGAAATAAAGAAATAAAGAAATAAAGAAATAAAGAAATAAAGAAATAAAGAAATAAATTCTCTTCCTCTCGCCTCAGAAAACTCAATATTTAATTAATTGATTCATGCTGTTTGGTGAGTCTAAGAGACATCCAAAAGTAGAGAAAACTTCCTAATTAATTCAATACATATTTCATGCAGAGCGAGGAGAAATTTTTCCCGGAATAAGAGAATCCTCTCTTTTCAATAATCAAGAAAATATGAGAAATGTCCATGCGTTTCCTGAACTTTCTACACTTGTATAGCTCAATTTGCTAAACACGCTTTCAAGTACACACGTTTTTTCTTGGTTCCATTCCGCCCCGAGGCAACTCATGGTTTTCTTGGTTCCATTCCGCCCCGAGGCAACTCATGGTTTTCTTGGTTCCATTCCGCCCCGAGGCAACTCATGGTTTTCTTGGTTCCATTCCGCCCCGAGGCAACTCATGGTTTTCTTGGTTCCATTCCGCCCCGAGGCAACTCATGGTTTTCTTGGTTCCATTCCGCCCCGAGGCAACTCATGGTTTTCTTGGTTCCATTCCGCCCCGAGGCAACTCATGGTTTTCTTGGTTCCATTCCGCCCCGAGGCAACTCATGGTTTTCTTGGTTCCATTCCGCCCCGAGGCAACTCGTGGTTTTCTTGGTTCCATTCCGCCCCGAGGCAACTCATGGTTTTCTTGGTTCCATTCCGCCCCGAGGCAACTCATGGTTTTCTTGGTTCCATTCCGCCCCGAGGCAACTCATGGTTTTCTTGGTTCCATTCCGCCCCGAGGCAACTCATGGTTTTCTTGGTTCCATTCCGCCCCGAGGCAACTCATGGTTTTCTTGGTTCCATTCCGCCCCGAGGCAACTCATGGTTTTCTTGGTTCCATTCCGCCCCGAGGCAACTCATGGTTTTCTTGGTTCCATTCCGCCCCGAGGCAACTCATGGTTTTCTTGGTTCCATTCCGCCCCGAGGCAACTCATGGTTTTCTTGGTTCCATTCCGCCCCGAGGCAACTCGTGGTTTTCTTGGTTCCATTCCGCCCCGAGGCAACTCATGGTTTTCTTGGTTCCATTCCGCCCCGAGGCAACTCATGGTTTTCTTGGTTCCATTCCGCCCCGAGGCAACTCATGGTTTTCTTGGTTCCATTCCGCCCCGAGGCAACTCATGGTTTTCTTGGTTCCATTCCGCCCCGAGGCAACTCATGGTTTTCTTGGTTCCATTCCGCCCCGAGGCAACTCATGGTTTTCTTGGTTCCATTCCGCCCCGAGGCAACTCATGGTTTTCTTGGTTCCATTCCGCCCCGAGGCAACTCATGGTTTTCTTGGTTCCATTCCGCCCCGAGGCAACTCATGGTTTTCTTGGTTCCATTCCGCCCCGAGGCAACTCATGGTTTTCTTGGTTCCATTCCGCCCCGAGGCAACTCGTGGTTTTCTTGGTTCCATTCCGCCCCGAGGCAACTCATGGTTTTCTTGGTTCCATTCCGCCCCGAGGCAACTCATGGTTTTCTTGGTTCCATTCCGCCCCGAGGCAACTCATGGTTTTCTTGGTTCCATTCCGCCCCGAGGCAACTCATGGTTTTCTTGGTTCCATTCCGCCCCGAGGCAACTCATGGTTTTCTTGGTTCCATTCCGCCCCGAGGCAACTCATGGTTTTCTTGGTTCCATTCCGCCCCGAGGCAACTCATGGTTTTCTTGGTTCCATTCCGCCCCGAGGCAACTCGTGGTTTTCTTGGTTCCATTCCGCCCCGAGGCAACTCATGGTTTTCTTGGTTCCATTCCGCCCCGAGGCAACTCATGGTTTTCTTGGTTCCATTCCGCCCCGAGGCAACTCATGGTTTTCTTGGTTCCATTCCGCCCCGAGGCAACTCATGGTTTTCTTGGTTCCATTCCGCCCCGAGGCAACTCATGGTTTTCTTGGTTCCATTCCGCCCCGAGGCAACTCATGGTTTTTCAGCGTTAAGACAGAGCTGGTGGAATTAGTGGCTGCTCGGTTCCCTGCATGTCTGTGCAACAAATAGTAGAGTTGAGAAGTGCAGGCCCTACCAAAAAGACCTGAGTTCTATGTTCTAACCCGCCCTTCCGCTGCTTGGGAAGAGTGGGAGGGTTATTGAACCCATTTGCACAATAATGAGTTCGCTACTACCATTGCCTTACACCCGGAAACCCGTCTGTGCTTTGTGTAATGAATATATCTCGTTAAACTTTCCCGATTCTTCATTATTGATTGATTAAACAGTGGTAAAGTTTCAATTGTCTGCCTCCTACTGTCTTTCAACTAATCGACAAATTTTAGCCCCTCTTCTAGCAGAAGTGAAGCAACCACTTCGAGGCGTTATCTTTCTTCCTGTCCATCTCGATTCCTTTCTATCATGCAACGACGAACATTCAAAGATGTTTGAATAATGGTGCTTCATGTCTTTGACACCGAGAGTGAAGCGTTTGCATTCTACTTTATCACAGTTTGAAATAACTGGTATTATTCAATGAAAAGTCTACATTATTCAATGAAATATCTAGTGACACGTCACCCTAATTTTGAAAAAAAGTTCTACCTAAATAAGTGACGGGTTGGCGAAACGTTAACCTATTTTAAACGTCTACCTTTTCTGTTGAAAGAACTTCTTCTTCTTCCTAGCGTTTATCCCGCCGCCGGGCAGGGTCCGCTTTGTAGACTGCACCACGCCATTTCACCCGATCAGCTGCGTCTTCAGTCTTCAGCCCGGTCGTGTTCATGTCTACTTCGATGCAGTCTCGCCACCTAGTTTTGGGTCTGCCTCTGGGTCTTTTGCCCTCTACTTCGAGGTTCCAGGACGATTGAGAAACGGAATGGGGATTTGATCTTATCACGTGCCCGTACCATCTCAGCCTTGACTCTCGAAGCTTTTCAGATATAGGGGCGATGCCCAGACGATCTCGGATGGTTTCATTTCGCACCATGTCTAGACGAGTGAGTCCGAGGCTCCATCTCAGCATTTTCATCTCCATAACATGCAGCATCTGTATAGTCTTTGCTGTGCATGGAGAACATTCGAGGCCGTACAACGCTACTGGTCTGACAACTGATCGGTAAATTTTACTTTTCAGTCTGTCAGGCATTCGTTTGTCGCATAGTACACCGGTTGATTCTCTCCATTTGAGCCAGGCAGCATTGACTCTCGCAGCAACTGTAGCCTTGGGGTCTAGGTCTGCGGTGATGTAGAATCCGAGGTACTTGAAGCCATCCACTTTCCGGAGTTCGGTGTTCTTGACTTTGATGGTATTCGAGGTATTCGAAGTACTTTTTCCCATTTCCAAGTACTCAGTCTTTTGGAGGTTTAGTCGTAGACCATAGTCACTGAAGCGTTCGTTCCACTCTCCTAGCTGTTTCTCCAAGTCCTCTGTTGTGTTGGAACATAACACAACGTCGTCAGCATACAGTAGAGTTTTCGGAGGGCTTGTTTGTAGATCTCTGGTGATCGTGTCCATTATCAGTATAAAGAGCAGGGGGAAAGGGCGGAACCTTGATGAACTCCTACAGCAACCTTGAATGACTCCGAAGTACCCGCTGGACTTCTCACGGTACTTCTAGAGTCAGTATACATCATTTGAATCCATCTTATGTACTCTTCTGGGACTAGGTGGTCTCGAAGAGAGAACCATATCAGCTCATGAGGCACACGGTCGAAAGCTTTCTCCAAGTCAAGGAAAGCGCAATGGACTGACTTCGCCTTTTCCCTGTGTTTCTCTAGATAAAGACGAATGGCGAAAATAGCATCTGTTGTTCCACTTCCTTTGACGAAGCCACACTGATTGACGGTTGTGCTTACAATTTTGCGGAGCCGTGCTTCGATGATCTTTTCCAAGATCATTGTGGTATGAGGAATGATTCTTATCGGCCGGTAGTTGGAGCATATTGTGACATCTCCTTTCCCTTTGTAGATGGGTATTGTAGATGATCTACTCCAGTCTTCGGGATACTCCAGGCGAGCAGTGGCTTTTTGAAAGAGGGTCGTAAGATGGAAAAGTCCACAATCACCTGCGAGTCTCCATGCAGAGGCGGCAAGATCATCATGCCTTTCCGTGCTTCATTTTCTGAAGGGCTTCTCTTACTTCAATCTCTGAGATGGTGGGAACTGGTCCTTCTACTGGTAGGGACAGCGGGACGGGAGGGTGGTCGAACTCGATGTTCGAGATTTCCTCGAAGTGTTCTCTCCATCGCTGACAAATTTCGACATTGGATCGGAGGAGTATGCCGTCCCGGTTCTTGATTGTCCACACGTGAGAAAGGTCTTTTGCTGCTGTGGCTCGTGCTTTGCAAATCCGGAAAATTTCCTTCTCTCCTTGAGGCGTGTCGAGCTTACTGTAGATTTTTTGGATGGCTGAGGAGCGTGCCTTCGCTACGGCTCTCTTAGCTTCTCTCTTCTTACATAGGTACAGAGCTCGGTCAGCTTCGGTTCCGGATCGTTTCCATTGCTTGAGAGCCACTTTCTTCTCCTTGACAGCAGTTTGAACGTCTTCGTTCCACCACCATGTCTCCTTGTCTACAATGTGTTTGCGACCTGGTTTTGTTAAGCCCAGAGTGACTTCTCCTACCGCCTTCATCTTGTCTCGAACGAACCTCCAGTGCTCCTCAATGGAGTCAGGGAACGTTTTTTGGAGAGTGTCCGGGGATAGGGCGAGAAGAAGCTGATGCATGAAGCGAACCTTGTTGTCACGTACCTTCCACCATTTTATCCGAGAAACTTCGTTCAGAGGCTTTACGTTGCATTGCTTCTGGGAAAATCGGAGATCGATTATAACTGGATGGTGCTGCGAGGAGACGTTATCGCTCGGAATCACCTTGCAATCAGTGATGAGTCTCAGATTGGTTCTTTGCGTCATCCAGAAGTCGATTTGAGTTTTCCTTCCACCACTGCAATACGTGGTGAGGTGAGACTCTCGTTTGCAGAAGAAGGTATTGCAGATGGAAAGATCGTGCTCTTCGGCAAAACTCAAGATTCGCTCTCCTTCTGCATTCGGCAAACCATAGCCGTTGCCTCCATGAGCTCTCTTATGGGCTTCGCATCTTCTTCCTACGTGCCCGTTCAAGTCTCCTCCGATCATGAGAGTTTCTTCCGGAGAGCATTTTCTGATGACGTCATCGAAGTCTTCCCAAAACCCGTCTTTCTCGGAGTCGCTGCATCCTGCCTGCGGTGCGTAAGCACTGACTATTTTGAAGAGTTTGCCATTGCATTCCAAGGAGATGGACATCAAACGATCTGAGATTCGACAAACTTCCGTGACGGATGTGGCAAGGTAGGAGGCAGCGATAATTCCGACGCCATTGCGGGCTGCTGATGAAGTATTGCCCGAGTACCACAGCTTATACCTCCCGTCGAGCTGCTTTGCTTTCCCTCCTTTCCACCTAGTTTCCTGGAGGCATGCCAGATGTACTCTTCTTTTTGCCAGCATGTCACAGACTTCCATGGACTTCCCCGAGAGACTTCCGACGTTCAAGGTAGCTAGTCGGAGGCGTGTAGGCACTGCTATTTGATTAAATCGAGGACGCGGCCTATTATTCCTCGAAGACCCTCGCATATTTCTCACGTCGATCGGGATTCGACGCGCGTCGCTTGAAGGGGACGCCCTAGCATTGGGGTTACTCTGATGGTGCATCTTGGGGGGATGCGACGGTTTCTTCATAGACCGGCTTGTCGCACGAACATCCAAGTCGATAGTTCAGCCTGACGTCCGTTTACGACCCTTTGGGCCACATAACCCGGGATTTTGGGCTATGTGGGCTAGAGGTTATTTTTTGGACACGCCTCTTGACCGTGTCCCTTAGGCCAGTGAGATAACAGTGAGCGAGCATTTTATAGGATGTGGGCTGCCCAGTTCCCACACCCACCCGCGACGCTCACTAGCCTATTTCTGTTGAAAGAACGTCTACTTAAAAAGTGATAAGTTAACCTAATATGTATATTGAAACATCAACCTATTTCAGGAAAACTTTTACCTTTTTTGAGAAAAAGTCTACCTTATTTAATGAAACTTCTAACAACAACAACAAAAAATGAAACGTCGACTTTTTTGTTGATACGCTCACCTTATTTTTGGAAAAATTGCACTAAACAAATTTGCTTTTCCCCTCCTTTTTAGATGAATAACTGAAATAGAGGTATATTTTTTGAACACGGAATCTAAATTAAAAATTATTCACCTAATAATTACAAATCACTAAGGAACGATTTGGGAAGGAAGGAAGGGAGTTTACCTGGGCAGGAAGGGGGAAGGGGTCTTACCTAAGCAAAGGGGGGGGGGTAGAAGGAGGTGTCCCTAAAGGAAGAAGAGGAGAGGACCTACCAGAGATCAGGGGCCCTAAAAAAGAGAGGAGAGAAGAACTGATAAACAGAAACACTAATTCAAAAGCACTGTTTCGAATCTGGTTGTAGCTAAGATTACCAATAAGAACCTTAATTACTAATCAGCTGTTCTATTCATGCCCTCTTGCAGACTCTCTTTTCCAATCTTATCTGCCGAAAAGCTAGAGCTTGGAGCTATTTTTGGAGTTGAACATCTTTTAGCTCATATAACAAACCTTATAAACCAAGTAACCTTTATTGTTATTTTGATAGGAATTCCCCGTTTCTCATTCAAACATGGTTTTTTATGTATTTTGTTCACGGTGCAAGTGTTTTTCGAATTAGACTGACATGTCACAAAAAATAAGTGGACGTTCGATTTTTTTTGGTAGGAGTTTCATTAAAATAGGTGGACTTTTTGTTAACAGAGGTGGGAGTTTCATTAAAATAGGTGGACTTTTTGTTCACAGAGGTGGGAGTTTCATTAAAATAGGTGGACTTTTTGTTCACAGAGGTGGGAGTTTCATTAAAATAGGTGGACTTTTTGTTCACAGAGGTGGGAGTTTCATTAAAATAGGTGGACTTTTTGTTCACAGAGGTGGGAGTTTCATTAAAATAGGTGGACTTTTTGTTCACAGAGGTGGGAGTTTCATTAAAATAGGTTCACTTTTTGTTCACAGAGGTGGGAGTTTCATTAAAATAGGTGGACTTTTTGTTCACAGAGGTGGGAGTTTCATTAAAATAGGTTCACTTTTTGTTCACAGAGGTGGGAGTTTCATTAAAATAGGTGGACTTTTTGTTCACAGAGGTGGGAGTTTCACTAAAATAAGTAGAATACATATGAAGTTCAAAAATGCATTGTAGACGAAAAAATTCTACAAAGTTAACATTAGTGTTCTTTTACTTGTTACATCTGGAATTTCTGCTCAGTAGCGACTTCTTATCACCCATAATTCTGAACCGCTATAACGCGGTGAGCAAAAATTTCCTCATCGCGCTCCTTTTTTCAATAATGTTTGTGGAAGTTCTCAAAACTAATCTTCTCCTTTCTATACATATTTCTCTTTTAGTATGATGACCCATTTGAAGATAAGGTAGACTTTTCATTGAATAAGGTAGACGTGTGATTGGCGTCCAAAGAGAAGTGGCAGAGAAATAAATCTTTTGGAGAAAAAAAGAAGAATATATACAGGATGAAATGGTAAGGAAAAAGAGACGGATGAAGAAAACCAAAAGTTTTTCAAACTCTCATTTACACAATTGAAGTGCAGACCTAAAAATAGGGTAGAAAAATTTTTAACACAATTTTTTGATCGTTGTTAAACGCTTTAAGCGACGATGGGCTGAGACTATAATGAATGGAATCCAATATAACGAGACAAAAACTGGGAAGCGTGAAAGAAAACAGTAACAAAAACGAAGCATAACAACAATATCAAAGGCAACACGGGATGAAGAGAGAGAGAGGGGAGGGAAGAAAGAAAGAAAGAGAGAGAGAGGGAGAGAGATATATCTATAGAGATATAGAAAAAAGGAGGGAGAGAGACGAAGGAGAGGGGGGGGAGACAGAGATAGAAAGACAGAGCTGCTGGAAGACTAGGCTATTTTGGAGGAAGTGGAAATCCGTTCGAGGAATGCAGGCAAAGCCTGCGAACACATGCTCTCAACAAATATCGTATAAGACACAAAGCTTCGGAACGGCGTTCTATTAATCAAGATCAGATTGTGGAACACAAGTCATTTTCTTCTTTGCAATTTGATTTAGATAGTGGTGTCTTCCCGTTTTACGATGACAGATGATTTCCCTGGTTTAAGACTGATGTATCCATTAATGCTTTCTCTCGACCAAAGAAAGATAAAGACGTACATCGATGCCGGAAATTGAAGCGTTTTTGACAAGCGCTCATGACTTTGTTTTGAGAGCTTCTCTTAAATTTTTTTAGGTATTGAAGCAGCTTGTAGTGGCGTTCCAGAAAAGGGGAATAACCATGTATGTATGTTGGTTTGTTGCTTGAGCCCTTTAAAGCAAAACTTCTTCAATAACCGAAAAGGAACCATGAGATGACGAAAACAGCAAAAGAGCCTTAAAACTTGGAGAGATTGAGAATTTGTCTTGGAAGAAGAAGATGAATAGCAGAAAGCTATCGCGAGATAAGAATCATTTCTCTTCTGTAGAAACAAAAAGAGGCTTTTCAGGGATTAAATTTTACTCTCTCTCTCTCTCTCTCTCTCTCTCTCTCTCTCTCTCTCTCTCTCTCTCTCTCTCTCTCTCGTAGTCGTTTCACTGTATCTATTCTTTCTCTCTCTTTCTCATTTTCACCAACTTTCTTTCTCCATTTCTTTTCTCTTTCTCTTCCTCTCTTTTTCTTTTCATCTCTCTCCCTTCCAATCTTTATATCTCAATCTTCATCCCCCATTTTCTCTGTTCATTCCAGGCTAACCGATTCTTTAAAAAAAATCATAACGTTAAGACAGCAACACAAAAAAAGATTAAAGTCAAAAACAAAATTCGTTGCACAACTAATTTTCGGTGAATGTTCGTTTACTACAAGTTTGATCCTCCAAACTTAAAAAACCTTCTTATTTCGGATTATTAATAACCTGAGCTGTGATCAAGCTGATTACAGACTTCTCGGCTAGGAAGTTATTTCAATTTTTTTTTACAGTATTGTGGATCTTATATGTAGTTAAGGGCAGTGTGCGTGACTATTATGCGAGGAGTGCGAAGTTTGAACCCCTCAGTGAACAGATTCTCCGAATTCAATGTAGTTAAGAAATTTTGGTGTTGCTCGCCCGAATTTGATTCCCCACTCCCCTCTCCCTGTTGCTACTCATTTAAGCAGTGAACCGAGGCTCATTTACTAGTTCCTTCAGGATAGATCTGTCTCGGATCTCAGGGAAGCGCGTAATCCGCCACGAGGCAGGGAAAAGTACTAAAAAATTGTTTTATAAGGCTGACATTTATATATAAAGATACTAACGTAGCTGAGCAAGTAGGTGGGGTGGAAAGAAGAACAGTCCTGGAAGAGGTTCGAAGACTGAACGACCGTCCACACCGCGAGCACCGAGAAGCGGAAGACGAAAGCGACGGCGAGGTTCTTGTGGATGGCCAGGCGGCGGCATTGAATGGAGTCGAAGACGGAGAAGAGCACAATGGCCGCCACCAAGAGAGCGACCGAGACGATCGACAGCGTCAGCGAGACTGAGATCACCAGGTCGCGCAGCACATCCGGACACTTCAATTATTTCCGCTCACCCTTCTCTCGTACTCGGTTGATACGTTTTTCTTCTAGCTCACCTTATTGTCGTTCTGAGTTCTCTAAAGTCATGCGGTTAAAACGCTATGCTGCCTACCAAAATTTTAGGACTACATAAAGTTAACCAAGTTCCTCTGAACGAGTCCCTCATATCCAACCCATCTGTTCACCATGTTAGTGAATAGTCACCCAGGAATTAAGTTATCAATCAGAATCAGTCGTTATCATTGCATATAAAAAAACTTAGAATGGTTTGAATCCTCAGAAGACTGACCGGTAATTTCATAAAAAATCGAGATGTCCGATAAGCGAAAGAGTGAAAAAGTGAGTTTCTGTCTGTGTGCCCTATATGGAAAGCATAAAAGGAAGTGCGACCGTTACACCGTTTGAAAGTGTAAAATTTACAAACAGGATACATCTATATTTAATTCCATATTTTGAAAGTGAACTAGTCTTTCATGATTGGACTTTAATGCTTTTTTTGATGAATGTTGAGTCTGCAAACAATTATCTTGTTTCTTTCATAGGCTCGCTTATTGAGAGCTACGTTCCCTTGGTAGACCGTAAAGACCCATCATTTCGCTACCCAAAGGTTCTTCGTGAAATGTACTCTAAGCTGCAACGTATCTCTAAGAAATCCCCTTATTCTCATTTTTTTTATAAGGAAATCTGCTGAATTCGATAAGATGTTGCATAGCTTTGAATATGATCAGGAAGCTAAACTTATACTGCGAGGAAATCAAAAGTCCTTTTTCGCTGCCTGTAGAAATCGTTTAAGTATGAATGTCAACCTAGCCATTCCTACTCTGTTAGATAATCAGAGGCAAGAGATAATATTGTCATCGGATAAGGCGAATGCCTTTTCTGCATACTTCGCTTCCGTGTTTTCCGAACCTATCCATGATCCATTAAGAAATCCATCTTGACTAGAGTAATTGAGAAGATGAGTGTTGATTGTATTACTGAGGAAATGGTTTTGAAAGCCCTTTAATCTCTTTCAGCCAAATACAATACCTCCCGACGGGATACCGAACATCCTTTTGAAGAAATGTAGATTCGCTCTTGTGAAACCATTATGCCTTTTATTCAATAACAGTCTGCTTTCTGGCTCAGTTCCTTATATTTGGAAGCGATCAATTGTTAAACCAGTACACAAATCTGGTTCTCGCAATCTGTTAAATAATTACAGACCTATATCGTTATGTTGCTCGTTATCCAAGATTATGGAAACATCGTTTTCGCCATAGTTTATTCGTATTCAGAAGAATCAAAGCTATTGTCTCCATATCAAGCAGGTTTTAGAGCGAGAAGGTCTACCGTAACATCTTTGGTAGAATCTCATTCTTTTGTTGTTGATTCTTTAGCTCAAGGGTTTTCAGTTGATGTTATTTTCCTCGATATTCGTAAAGCGTTCTATACTGTAGATCATAGGATGCTTTTATATCAGGTTCATTCGTACGGTATCTCATCTAATATTGTCAATTGGCTTAGTAGCTATTTGAGTAATCGAACTCAATCGGTCTTAATCGATAATGTGCTATCTCAGCTCTTTCTACTTTGTACTCGTTTTGTCACTGCCAGAATCCGGTTTTTGTTTGTCCTTGTTTTGTCACTGCCAAAATCGGGTTTTTGTTTGTCCTTGTTTTGTCACCGCCAAAATCGGGTTTTTTTTGTCCTTGTTTTGTCACTGCCATACTCGGGTTTTTTGTCTTTGTTTTGTCACTGCCACAATCGGGCTTTTTTGTAGCCCCTGCAACACCTTAGCCTCATTTCTGGGATGATCTTGGAGGATAGCTCTCAGTAACTCTTTGGGGAGTGCCAATACTAGACTTTGATCTCATCCAAAAGGCTGAGATGCGATACCAGCAGCTACAATGCCCACAGACCAACCATTTCTAGCGACGTACCCCAACCGAGTTTACTAAACTCGGTTGGGGTACGTCGCTAGAAGTGGTTAATATGTGGTCGTTGCAGAGCTGTGTTCAACGGACAAAATGTGTTCAAAAAAGAGCCGAGTTTGGCAGTGCCAAAACATGTCACAAAGGAAAAACAAAATTGTCCGTGATTTGGCAGGAACAAAACTTGGCCACAGAGTCATTCATCATTTGGCACTGCGAAATAGTGGCCGATTATTCGTCCCTATTTTGACAGCTAAAAAAAGACTAATATCGGAATTTCCTTCTCCCAAGTTTGCATACTCGAAATCTTGGCAAAATAAAGTTTTTGGCTGAGGAACAACATTTTGAGCATTTTGGCCAAAATTATTCCCAGCATCGTCTTATATCAAAATAAGATTGATGGTCTTCCTATATTCAAACCTGATATTCAAACTTTGTGAACATATTAATTTTTAAAAATTATACAATAAGCAAACCCACTAAGAAAGGTTTTCATATCAACAAACCTCTTAATACTACTTGTACAACTAAAATAAAATATATCTTTTAACTTATGAAGTATGTGAATTACAATATGTTGGAGAAAATACTCAATTACTCAAGAAACGAATTTCACAACACAAATTTCACTGTAATAAAAACTCCCATAAAAAACTCCTTTATGATCACTTTAAAGAACCAAACCATACATCAAATGATATTGTTATTGACATACTAGATCAATAATAGAGCCGAATTGAGAAACAAAGAATTCTCCTCACAGCCTATCCATATGGTCTCAATGATCAAACTACGGTATAATCTCTGAGAAAATTGAAGCTTTGGAAAAAATAAAACATCCTTATCATAATTAACCTATAACTGTGCCCAAAAACATCCCAGCAGAAATAAAAATCGTAAACGGACGTACCCATTATACCAGGCTAGATACTTGTTTGATTTTATTAACGAACTCACAAATGCAGAAATGGTAGAAACTTATATATAATTTACCAAAGATTTAAAAATAAAGAAAACAAGAATTAATTACCTTCACTCTCACCAAAAACTTTCAATCCCTTCCCAAACTTAATCAAATCAGAATTTTTAGTACTATATGTGACTACTTCTGGAAAAGAATGTACGAAAAAATGAACATAAACCTATTACTAATTTCAACGTCAAACTAACATATTATGGCAAATATGTACATGAACAATATACCATTGAATCGTAGTTTCAATGAAGCATCTAAAATCCTCAATCATCCAGACTATTGACCTACTAAACCTTTCAAGTTCCGAACCGTTTATACACTTACCAAACCATTCAGCACTAATATTTTCAATAAAAACAAGTTTTTAAAGAAATCTAAGTCAGGAAACTTATTATGAGATAGATAGGTTTTATTCCTTGCAAATAGATCTTGATTATTTACAAAGGAGGACTGTTGCATGTGCGAGTTCAGTTATATCACATAAAAAGGACGGTGTTTTCTGCAGGAGTTGATTTGATGCGGAAGCTTGGGAGTCGACACGAGTTTTTAAGATATGATTGCGTTTGCCTTGAGTATCCTGAGATGATCGACAGTAATTTAGGACACATATGCACCGGCAACATTAATATAACATTAAACCTACATTATATTTTAGGGAAAGGAACTAAGTATCGTATACATCAGAGCACACTTTAAGAAACAATTCTGCTAGAAACTAATAAAGTTTTTTGGAGGCTGCTAACAAATTAACCAAGGCCTATAAACTAAATAACTCGAGTCGAATTGCTATCCTTAACAATTTCCATTCATGTGTTCTTACTAGATATATTTCACTTTTATGATAAAAAAATCTTTGATCATATATACAGAATACAAAAACACTTCATCGTCACTCCCGTAGATAAAGCTAATAATAATTACGCTTTTATATTAAAAAAAAGCTATACCTTTCATTTATGGACAAAGAAATGAATACAAATGAAAATAACATCCGAACATACAAACCTACAAATCTTGACTACGTAGAAATTATCAACGCTCATCTTAAACGTACCATGGAGGAAAGAATCAACATAACAAATTTAGAAACCTTCCGCATTCCACAAGTGGTATACCTAAAATGCATAAAACTCCAAAAATTCCGCTTCATTACAGGAGCATCCAATAGCAGCCTAAAACCACTTTCAAGAGAACTACAAATCATTCTTAAACATCTTTCAAAACATTTCAAAAACTATTGCAAACGAACATCAGAGAGAAGGAGTACGAACCATCTTTTATCCATACTGAACACTAAACTAGTGATACATAAACTGGAACTATTGGACAACAACCCTCACAGAATATACTGTGCGGACTTCACATCTCTATACACCAATCTTCCTCACCAAGTTTTCAAAACTTACATGGACAAAGTGATCAAGCTCTGTTTCAAAAACTGTGGTTTCCTTGCCATAACAGTTAAAGGTAATTACACATATTACACCAATGACACATCCCAAAAAAGAACATATAACCCTTTTAAAATCTACAAAAAGTTGACTTATATACTTGATAATAGTTATTCCCCAATATAACAATAAAATTTATAAGCAAAATAAAGGTATTCCTCAAGGAAACAACGTCTCACTCCAAATCGCTGATCTCACACTAGCAATGATGGAATTCATATACATATACATAAATAAAAATATCACCAACACACATTTTCTCGAAAACTCTTTAAACTGCACCTTTAGATATATATATTCCAACGCTCTTTCACGAGGAGAGTACTAGGAAGAGTCCGTCACCCTAAGCTTCCGTATTCCCAGAGGCTTTCAATGCTAGGCCTTCAGAGCCTCGAGTACCGTCGCGCTATCTCTGATCTACTTTTTATTCATAAATGTTTACACAACAGCTTAGACATAGAAACTGATCATTTATACGAAATCTCGGCTGTTCAGCGTTTCACTCGGCATTCGCATCCTCTAAGACTTATTCCTCCTCACCGCATCAATAAGACCTCTTTATCGACATGTGTTTCCCGTCAAATGTCTGTTTGGAACTCTCTTCCATTTGATGTTATCAACGAAGCTAGTAGCCTTAAATTTAGAAAGCAACTTCTTTCGTTGCCTGTGAATGTGATTGTGTCAGTTAGTCTTGTTTCTGATACTTAATTAAGACTTGTGATTTTTCATCAGTATCACAGCCCCCTTTTTTTTCCCTTTACACACCGCCACTAAGCTTTATGTGTAATGTAGTCCATGCATACCTTTGTTTATATGTAATTTGCTTTTGTCTTAAATACCTACATGCTTGGAATAAAGAATGAATGAATATTATAGCATGAAGTAAGGCGATACCATACGCGATGAAAAGGAGTTCAATACACGTATGTACATATAAATATGTTCATGTGAGCTATAAGTCTAACCAAGTTGAAACAAGAAAGAAGATGAAGGATAACTCCTATTATCCCAGCACGTTTAAAGCTAGATGTTCAGTTGCCTGCTCATTTCATGAGGTAGAAGCTGTCTAATCTTGTCATAATTTTTAAAAAATTAGTCATAACTCTTTTTTTCTGCTTGTTTTATGGAAGGCTTATTGGTAAATTACTACAACTATTTTATGAGTAATTGAAAAAGAACTTTCATCTTTGGGTGCAGAGGTTTAAACACTTCTGCTAAAATACTCTCTTGTTTTATTGCTCTGCACTTCTCTTCAAAATGCGAAAGACCTTTCTTTCGATTATAGACTAGAAGAATTTATTGTTTGAGCCACTTGCTAAATAAAACAATATGTCCGTATAAGCAGCGTATTGAAGGACGCTATTAGAATAAAGCTTTTCTCAAAAAATCACTCATTGCGCTTGTGATTGTTCGAGTGAATAAATCGTAATTAGATTATCACTCTAAAACTGTTTCGCTCTATAGTTCTCTTTGAAGCTATTAAGGCAAAAAACAACAACATGAAATTCGACTAAAAACCTTTAAGAGTTCAGAAACATGTTCAAACATGTTCAACATTCGTCAAATGTAATGTTATGCTTGTTTCTCATGTAAATTAATGACAGCCTTGAAAAATTCTTTTCTTTCACGATAAACATGTAAGGTTATGTACTTTTATTGACATGATACGAAGCTCTTACTGGTAGCGAAAAAAAGAGCCCGTTCAGAAAAAGGGTTTTTCCGAAGCTTGGAAACCGTCAAAAAATATCTTCTCGATTTTCTTATCCAAAAAAATGTAGTTTCAAAAGTTCAATTTCCTCGCACTTATGAAATGTTGATATCGAGCTTAAGACGAGAATTTATTTTCATATATTTCTCGTTTTGATTTTTTTCCTTCACTTTCAACACAGTTTCAGCCCACCCCCTTCATCATGAAAGCGCTTAGAATTTTTGAGTTCTGCCTCAGTCTAGCTTGCTTTCTTTTTTGAGTTCTGCCTCAGTCTAGCTTGATTTCTTTCTCCTTAGTCTAGCTTGCTTTCTTTCTCCTTAGTCTAGCTTGCTTTCTTTCTCCTTCGAGAGCTTGGGTCAAACTATTAGCTCTGATGAGCATAGAAGCTACACTTGAAGACTTTTTTGCAACGAGTTCGAGTCATGAAAAATTGAGAAAAAAATTCAAAAAGTGAGAGTTTGCTTCTTGAGATGAGTGACGAGTGCTCTCATAAAATATGTTTCTATCTTGCGGTGGCAACAAAAACTAAGACATTCTGCTTGTTCTTTCGTAATTGTGTGGCAACATGCGCGCTCTGCTGGCGGCTGCTTCCGGGCAGCTATTCAGCTTGGCGGAGCCATTATGGCGAGAGGGAAAGCCGCGGGACTGCGTGTTCCCTGGCAAGCTTCTTTGCAATTTAGAGATGGAAATATAAAATAGGGGAGATTTCTGGGCGCGATATGTTCTCAGGGGAATTGAGTCAACTGACAGATATATGAGCACCGCAGGCCAGACTTGCAAAGATAAAAGGCGCCAAGCCCTCTCTTTCTCTCTCTATCTCTCTCTCTATCTCTCTCTCTCTCTCTCTCTCTCTCTCTCTCTCTCTCTCTCTCTCTCTCTCTCTCTCTCTCTCTCTCTCTCTGCAAAAGTAGCAAGAAAGAAGAAAACCGATAATTTTCCTCAAAACATTTTCTCGGTAAGACAGGCAAAAAAAGTCGGTATTCTTCTGTACCGTAGAAAAGGCTGATTTTACGGAAGTTTTGAGCTTCAGCTATCCTAATGTTGTTCGATAAGACTTCCGGTAAATTTAGATCTTTTCGAAAAGTCATTTTAATCAGAACAATGCTTCGGCCTTATCTTCCTTTCACTGACAAGTGCGCACGAAGAGGTGAATAGTTATTTAAAGTAGGAAATCGATTGAAAAGGAAAATCATAAATTACCTAACATTTAACTCGATTTTCGTGAATAAATTAGCAAAGAATGTCCCGACTGATGTCTCTTCTCGGGGGAATAAAATGACGCATAAACGTGTAAATAAAATCAGCTATGCTAATCGGTAGTTTAGTCGCTCTTGAAAAAACAATTGAAGGAGTTTTCTAAAAAAAAAAAAAAAAACGCGAGCTTGCCACTGTTATAATTATCGCGCCCATTAATCATGAGAAGAGGTCATGGAAGCGTCAATTTGTTATTAAGCCCTTCAAATTTGAGAAGTGTGTCTTCAAAGCGTCCATTTCTTTCACGATAACGCTTTAAAACACTCTCAAACGGTTTTTTTGTTCAGCCTGCGTTCTCCTTGCCCAAAAAACTGCTGCTCAAGGAATTATTAGGTTCTAGTAACATAATATCAACTTTTCCCTTTTAATAAGAATGAAAATAACTGAAAGACAAGCTTTAAAGGTTTGAGTTAGACAACTTTTTATCAAGTTTCAATCATCCTCGATAGTTTTTTCCTAGTTATTTCCTCGAAGCAATGCCGAAAACAGCTTGGGTTTATTTTTTGTTATTCACGAATCGATGATGCTTTATAAATAACTTTTTTGTGAGAGGTAGACATTAGTGCGCCCGATCAAAATAATACGACGTGTCTCATAAAACACTGAAAAAGAGCATAACTTTTACAGGTAGGAGCTTGGAAAATAAAGTAGCGTAACCTCGACCAAAATCATTTCATACTCGCCTCTAAATATAGCGTAAATATGATGCTTTTTTGTAAAAGGCGCTTTTGAAACTGACGACACGGCAGAATCCAACGATGCAGTGCGCGTAGTCGTGCACGACCGTCAAGCACTGGTTGTAGTTGGGCGAGCTCCAGTCCCCGTTTACGCCACATTGGCGACTAACGCGGAACGTTTCTTAAAAAGCGTCTCACGACTAACGCGGAACGTTTCTTAAAAAGCGGCTCAAGACTAATGTGGAACGTTTTTTGAAATTCGGCTTACGACTAACGAAGAAGGTTTTTTGAAAAGCGGCCATTATCTCACTGTTTTCCGTTTTTTCTTGTCCATTAACAACTCTGAGTTCTTAAAAAAGGCAAGAATACCAGTTACTCTAAACATTACAATCAAGAAACCCAAAGTTCTTTTAACCTGAGTAGTCTGGGTAGCATCAAGCTCAAACTCGACCCCTTCTCTTTTAAAATTTTAGAACTTTTGTTCGAAAAAGGTTAGGTTCCCTGCTGAGTCTTTGAGGAATAAGAAAAAAAATCGTAGTCATTTCCGCTTTTTGGTAGAGCAAGCGCTTACCTAAGATGAGATTTGATTAAAATTGTTACAAAGATCCAATAGATGATTTTAACCACTGCTAGTTTTCACAGAAACGAAGAAAAAAGAGTTCGTGCAAAGACCACACACAATGTTTTATCCGTGCGCTTGAAGTGCGGAAGTTGGGGGTCCAACTTCTCGAGAGCACTTTTTGTAAAGAAAAAACTTAGTAAAAGCTTTAAAGGCTGTCTAACGAGCGACTTGCTCACAGCCGGTGACCGATGGGCAGTAAGTGAAGGGGCACACCCGCTCCACTAGCTCTCCGTAGTCCGCCCGATCCCAGCAGACGGATCGGTCGAAGTCCGCACTGCAGCCACTGCAACCAGCCATAATCACTCTATCCTCCTCCTACGATCCTTCCGATTCATTGATTAGTAGTGAAAATTTCACTTGTACATGTTCACATTGTGATAAATGGAGAGAAAAAAGGTGAGTTTTACATTGCACCATAGATTGCAAAGAAAAACAGCTCCGACCTAGCGTTCATAACTTTTAGTATCACTTCTTGTGAAATTCGGTTTAGGAGAACAACTACTCTGAGGCCAAAGAGTAAGTACTTCAAGTTGTGTGCGACTGGTAAGGCTCATGAGAATGGGCCTAACCAGCCCCAAGACTAGGAACATTTATACTGAGTAAAACAAATTAGTCATTTGATCTTTCTTCTTAAGGAAATTTCCCCTACTTATATATTATCAGGATCCTGCTGTTCGAATCAGTTAATGAGGTTCCGACGTCTGTCTTCGCAATCTTTATCAAATTCATATAAACTTGAGTTGAAAGAACCTCTTGAACATGATTTCAAAAGGTTGTTTCAAGGAAATTAAAAAAAATAAAGCGAAAAGGTAGTGATCACTCACATGTGACGCAAATACGTTAAAACTTTGCAAGTGTGCATTCGGTCACTGGGACACTTTTACTCCAACACATTCGTTTTTTAGAATTAGACATGACTGTCATTATAATTAGACATGACTGTAATTATGTCATTGCTGCTTGAAAAATGCAATAATTATAGAGACTTTTCTTTGTCGTATTTATGCCGTTTTATCAGAAAGGGAAGAAAGGGTATGAAAACGTCACAATGCATCAAAGCGGATAACATTAAAACAAAACCGGAAAGGAAAGTATTGCTAATTGACAGTTCATCACGATAATTCAGTTTCATTGATACTATAAATTCAAAAGGCTCAGACTAAATAGGATTGGTGTGAAGACTCATTTTTGGCTTCCGGGAAAAGTAGTTCCGGGAACATTTAAAAAAAATTTTCTATTCAGAAAGTTTGCATGGAAACATTTGGCGTCGGGGGACTTCAGAACGAACAATATGTAGAAGAAGCGCGAAGGATGAAAGGAATGGACGAAGGATGCGATCCAGCCAAAAATGAGCGGCTGATCTTGAGTTTTCTTCATTTTTGGCCTTATACTGTTCGTTTTTGGGTTGATTTTTTTGTTTCGCTTCGATGTATTTATAGAATTTTCTGCACCACAGCGAATCAAGGAGGAGAAGGAAATGCATTTGCATAGTGATTATAAAAAAAATTTTTTTTGACCGTAAAAAGTGTTGTTTCGTTGAATATTAGAGTAGAGAAACATTGTGAAGGTGCATAAGGGGTTTATTTTTAAAGATATATCGCGTAGTATTTAAAAGATAAAGTTCTGCTTTAAATTATGAATAACAAATGCGAAAGTCTGTTTCGCCCCCGAGCCCAGACAGACTTCGCATTCTGCCTACAGTTTCTTTTTATTCTCATCGTGAGAATTTGTCCTCGCTTAACGTTCATTTTCTCCATTTCATCTCTCGCAGAGATCCGTCCAGCATTCCGAGCACGGAAGAGAACGAAAGGGCAGCCTGCTAGCAGCAGCCTGCTACCCATCTCGCCTCCTATTTCACACGTTTTTAATAAGTACGAACGTTTTTTTTTTTTAATAAGTACGAACGTTTTTAGATTGCTGCAAAGTATCCTCTGCAAAAATACTGCAAATAAAAATTACTTCGTTACTGGTGTGTATTTTGAGCGAAACACGACCAAAAAAACTCGCATGAACAACACTCAAGCAAAAATAGAAGCTTCAAGCTTAACAAAAGGAAAAAAAACTTTGGGTGCGAGAATAGCCTAGAATATTTCTCTCTTCTTTGCCATTTGAGCGCAAATCTTCGTTTGCTGTTGTGAAAGTTAGAAGACCATGGAAGTAGATTTTAAAAATGAAAAGGGTTCATGTGAATTTTTTTCTTTTGACTCGATGTCACGGAATAAAAAAATATGAAATTGATACCGGTTAAAAACTAAAGCTTCAGACGCATTTATCTTAACAAATAAAGTTGAGTAGGGAAAACTTCGAGGCGATGAATTTTTCTGAGTTAGAATTTCTTGACAGACTTTGAACTTTTCTGGCAAAAACTTTTTTCGTTTCTACGATCATCAAGTTCTCAGTAACACAGTTAAGAGGGCCAGTGACGCCTGTTGAAGACGGACAAATAGGAGACAATTTTTGAAGACAATGCGATGAGTCACCGGTAGTGTAATGATAACATGTTATAAAAGAGGTGGCTACGTTCGGTCCTGCCACGTAGACTACTGTTGTACGATCACGTCTCACTATTATGTTATTGGTTTTTCAAAGTCAAAATGGAGGTTAGATTATGTGTGGTGTATTTATTAGGCAACCGGAAGTTTGTTTGTGTGAGTGTTATTAATTGAATTTATGGCTTTCTCTAATACTGCATTTGGATTCACGAGCGTAAAAAAATTCGCCAGGGCATAATTTCACGAACCTCGAGGTAGTAAAATGACTACAGATTTTTTTCGAGCTCTTTTTTTAGTCTAAAAAAAGAGAATTTGTTGATTGATTACGAACTAAAAACAACCACCGTCTTAATCATAATAAATTTATTGGATCACCTAAATCCGGTTTAGATAGAAAAGGGATTAGAAAAAGTAACAATAAAAAGGAAAGAGAAAGTATGGCAGTGAATGATATTAAGTAATAAAGAAGGTTAGGTATGAATTTGAGAGAGAAGATTATGTGGATTAAAAACTTAGTAAGAGGTTTGGCTGAAAAGATCCTAATGAACTAGTAAGGGGAAGTGCTATGAACTTTCTTGGTATAAACATTTAAAAAAATTGAATTCCTCAAAATTGACGATGAATTAGGATATAACAGAACTTACAGAAAAAAAGAGTGGAGTTGTTTGGGTGGTTAAAAAACAAATGCATCTCTGGCTACGAGAAAAAGCTATCCGCAACCAGTCCCATTTGATTGATTCATGGAAAAGTTGTCAGAAAATAAATCTCTACCGATGTTACCGGGGTTTTTTATTGTCATATATTGCTCATCGGTAATGCATTGTTGAGAAGGCAGAAAAAGGTGGAAGGGATAAATCATAGGAACGTGCGCATTACCTACCTACATATATTGGGGAACGCTTTCGGAAATTGATAGAGATAAAAAGGAGGTATAGTTTATGATGAGTCAGAGCTAATCAGGCAGGGGGTGGGAGAAAGTCTAAAGAGGAATTGGGGGGGGGTGAGATGTGAAACTTATAGGGATAAAATCCCTCGCCTCTTTGCCGACTCCATTGTTGGAGCGGCGATGAGCCTGACAAACGAGAGAAGTCATGTGTTAGCTAGGCCAGGCTTTCAGTAAGTTAATGAGAGTTTCTGTGATGTGCACAATGCGCTGAAATAGTAGATGGAGAAGCACGGGAAAGCGAGAGAGAGAGAGAGAGAGAGATAGAAAGAGAGAGAAAGAGATAGAAGAGAGAGAGAAAGATAGAGACAGAAAGAGAGAGAGAATTACACAAAGAGAAAAAGAAGGATAAAGAAATGGCAGAGAGGGAGTGAAAAAATAGAAACAGAAAGCAGAACATGCAAAAGCTCCGGTTTTATAATAAAAATAGAAGAACGGGAAAACTAACTGTGAGAACGAATTGAACTAGAATCTATCCTAGGAAAATGAGATGAAAAATAAGAAACGTTTTGAGGTTGCATGAAATAAGATCCTCACCTGTTTGATAGAGAGACTTTAGAGAAAAGTTGTGATAAGCGTAAAACTCACGTTTGGGGTCAACAATTAAGGCATCAGCTCGGAATTGAAGAAAGATCTGTGATGGGAGATAGAGAGACAGGTCGAGACAGAAATAGAAGGAGAGGAACAAGGATAGAGAGAGTTAGAGAAAGAAAAAACAATTTGCCGAAAAAAAAACGGGGAATGAATAGACTCGAAGAAATGCCGAAAACGAAGAGAAAGATAGATGAGAGGCAGTGGAAAAGAGAAACAGACAAGAAACATATAGTCTTCCCTAACGAAGTTACTTACACCTAAAGACAGAAAAGTTGAGAGAGCTAAGGTGACTCTCATTTAGTATCCTCACGGTTTGTTTCTTCTGCTGGGAAAACCCCTTGAATGGCCTCGAACTTCCATTCGCTAATTGTAAGAAAAGAGTTTGTTTGGCTAGAAATTTTCTCTTTTAGGGAAGACACAGCAAATGAGAAACCAAGATTAGAAGAAAACGTCTACAACAGCAAAAGATTAGAAATAGAAAACAGAGAATGGTGAAGTCGAGAAAGGAAAAGAACTACACAACAAGAAAAGAAACAGGAAGAATTGGGTGAAAAGGGAAGAAAAGTGAAAAAAGTTGTAGAAGGAGAAAGAAAAAGGGAGACAAAAAGGAGAAGAAATTTAGATGCTTAGGTCTTCATTATTTCATAGGTCGCATTTTCGAATGCATGCGAATGAATAGAAGCAAGAAAGTTATTGTTGTAAGGGGAGTCAGCAAGCATGTACAAACATACATACATATTCTTCAGGAGAGCATCCGAGTTTGTTGCAATTCTCTTTTTGCAATACTACTGTTAGAGAAGTAGAATCGATGATTTCCTCGGCACGTTCTATAGCCGGCGAGCTAGATCCAAATCAAATTTCCAAAGTTTTCCTTCGATGATTCCGAGCTCTATTTCCTCTGCTCTGTAGCTTTTCAACATGCAATCTGAATGACTAGCGAGAAAACTTCCGCCTTAAATTGACCTTCTTCAAGCTTTAATTTGGTTTTTGTTCCCAGCTGTTTTGAGCATCGTGAAAATCTATTTCTGGATTCAACATCGTGAGTCTTGACGAAAAACTCCATACCGCGTCATTAATATTTCTTTTAAGAACTGGACGTGAACGTACGCTAAAAAAGAAAAACCTAATTTTCGCCTTTATGGTAACTGTAAATTAGACCCGAGTTGTGATAACAAGCCAATTCCACTACAGAGCTCGGATCTGGTTAGATTCTTGATCAATGCATGCTCTAATCAAAGAAAAAAATATTCCCGTTTAAACTGCTGCTTGTTCTACCCTAAAAAAGGAGGCCCGATTGAGCATAAGATCCATGACGCCGAAAGACCCATTACAATGGGACTAAATCACGATGCAATTTGAGTTTTAGATCTTTTCATGCGAGAAGTTGATTTCATTGCTTTTATCTCTTTTTAATTTTCTTCTGGTTTAATTTCTTTGTATCATACTATTATAATGTTTGTGTTACCAACCACATCTTTCATAAAATGCTCGAGATTGTTTGAAGAAACGAAATGCGGTTTTGTGTTATTTATGAAATATACTCATTTTTGAAACTAGACTCTCGAAAAGAAAAGTGCCAGGATTAACTTTTCGAATATTCTCAATTCAAGAAAACAGTTGTGCTGGGAGCGATCTTAAATTTTGCGGGGGCCTTTCCTCGCGTTCCTAATATCCATTTCGGCTGCCTTCGAACATGTTGTGATGCATGCAAAGACGCGGTTAAGCACACACACGCTCACAACGAACTGACAAGTGCGACACATCAGTGATGACTGGACGGGGCGGCACGCCCGCCACTAACTTCTCGCTCAGGGACACGTTTTGGAAGAAGAGACCGGCGCATTTCTCTGCCTCTGTCAGACGAGCAGCGGTCATTTAAGACGAGTTACTCACTCACTGCGTGTGTGGAGGAGAAGGGGTAACGGGGACAAGAACCGGGCAGTCGAAGGAGAGGATCTTTTCACCGACTAAGTAAGAGAAGGTGATGTCGAGGAGTCCGTGCTGCAACTTCAATAATTATAATGCTTACTGTAATTTCCGGGCAAGAAACCGTGAGTGAGAACAGCGTGAGTAGAAGGAACGGGACATTGAGAGCGCCATCATTATTCATAATGGAATCGCGAGATTTTTACGAGGTTAATGCTTTGCTTACTTCTGTTTTCTATCACGAAGAAGTATAAAAATAATTTATCGCGAGATTTTACTGTAGTTTAGAGTTGCCTACAAATTTCACCCTCATTATGCGATTTTTTTGGCAAATTTCAAATGAATTGAATTTATCTTAATCATAGGATATGACTAACAGAGTATGAGTACAGTTTCATAAAAATAATAATTGGGTTATGAAACGTATAAACATGATTCTTTTCACAATGCATTAACAAGCCCCAGACGGATGCTCTTTTGAATTCTTCATCGAATAAAATTCAATCATAAGAAACTCTGCAGAGCAATTTTGAACGAGACATGAAACAAATTCGCCTTGTGCTGTTATTTTTTAAATGTTTTTTTGGAGCTTAAACCGTTCATATCTAAAGATTTAGAGATTAGAAGTAAACGTAAACGGAGATGAAACTATTAGAATGAAATATGTAGGTATATCTAGAAAATATTAGTTAAAATTTGTATAAATGTTTACATATACAAAAAAGAATCTGACACAGAACAATTATTGAGAGTAAAACTAGAAGGGAAAAAGATTAACAGTAAAATTGGACAGCGAGTGACACATATTATATATACATGTGAACGAGAATAGAAAAAGCGAGAGAGGAAGGAGAGAAAAAGAGAGGAGAGTAAGAAAGATACAGAGTGTGATAACGAGAGAAAAAAAGGGAGAAAAGAGAGAGAAAGAGATAGAGAGAGAAAAAGATAGAGAAAGAAAAGGGAGTGAAATTAAAAGAGAGATTGAGGGAGTGAAAGAAGAGACAAAGTGAAAAGAGCCTTCAGAGTGTATAATAGTATAAAGCATCGAAAAGTTTTCAATATACTCCGGGAGTGCAAAAGACATTAATTGAATAAAAAAAAGGATTATTGAAGCAGGCTGCGGTGCGTCAAAATAGAATATTGTAACAGTGTTCGAGGATATAAATAAAATAAAAAACCTTTTAAGGGTCGAGAAAAAGTGAAGTAGTTGAGAGGAGAGAAGTTGAGAAAGGAGAGAAAAGAGAAGAAAGTGGGGAGGAGGCAGAGCAGAGGTCACACTGAGTCACACATGTCAGGAAAAGATCCCCGAAGCTAATCGAGACGAAAACATATACAGACTCAAGCTCTCTCTCTTTCTCTCTTTCTTTAACTCTCTTCTCTCTCTTCTCTCTCTCTTCTATCTTTCTTTTTTCTATTTTTCTTTTCCACTCTCTCACATTCTTCTCACTTCTTTCTGTCTTATGTTGTTGCTTCGCTCTCTCTCTTCCTTATTGTCTTTCAGAATCTATCATTCATCCTCTCACCCACTAGATTCAATGAGATGATGGAAGTCAGTTCGTAATGTCACCGTTGAGTTCATGCGATCCTTGGCTCACTCAACCGCTCTCCTCTATGTGAGGGTGAAGATGGCAAAACGCGATGAAATGGCCGGGGGGGAGAGGGAAGCAATGGGCATAGGGCGAGAAGGATTCTGTCTTCATGTGAGGAGATGGCACGGAGAAGGGAAAAGGGGCGGAGTTTTCTGCACGAAAGATAGTGGGTGATGAAAAAACGGAGGAAAGAACTTAAAGGGAACAGCAAAGCAAGAAAAAGTGACAAAAAAAGGGAAAAAAGAGAACGAACGGAATAGAGAGAGAGAGAGAGAGAGAAAATATGAAAATAAACAATGAGAGAATGAAAAAGATAGAGAGGGAACAGCTTCGAAAAGTAAAGAAAACGAGTAAATCAAGTGTAATGAGTTATGAGACTCGTACTTCTCTTCTCGACTAGCCAAAAACAAGTCCATGGCGTGATATGTGCTTTTGTATGTTCTATTCTGAGTACATATGTACATATTTATGTGGTACAGCCTGCGGTCTAACAGACGTGTCTTTTAAGAAGATATTTATAATATTTAGTTTACCCTTTTTCAGTTAAATCTTTCTTTATATTATGAGCAGTGCGTACATCTACCAAGTTATTAGAACGAACCGGTTTTCATTATATAAACCAATTCCTTGACCGGTAAGATGTTATCAAAACTTGATGTTTCAAATGATATCGTGATAAAATAAAATTCCTAGTGAGGTTCATATGAAATCCACATAAACTTCATAACCAAAAAAGTTAGAGGAAAAAATCGAAATTGTTTTTGAAGGGACTGATCATCTTGATTATTTGAATCACCTAGCGATTGAAAAAAGTTTAATTACCTAGCTCGACATATTCTAGTGATACCCCGTTTCGAACATTGTCAAATTTGTTTTTTTTTGCTTTTAAAGTTCCCGCATCAATGATTGATAAAAAATCTCAATACAAAAATAGTGATAACTTAAATTACAATCGAGTGATAATTTTTGGAAAGAACGGTAAAAGAAGTAATAGCAGAAATCATAACGAATTAAAAAAAAGAAAAATAGTGCTACGAAGAATGGAGTGATAACTGCGATGAGGCATTCCCCCCGCCCCCTCCCTTCCTTCAATCCGATTTCGGGGACGAAAAAGCATTGACACGGTTTTAATTTGATCAAATTCGTTCGATTCTTTATATAAACATCTGGAGATCTAAAATAATATAACCTCTTCTGATATTGATAGTTGTTCGATGAGGAATTTTTTGAGGTTTTCATGAACCATACGACTGTAGGATTGCCAGTGACTGCTGCTAGCAGGAGTTTATCGCACTTTCCCGTTCCAAAAATTAACTTGGAAAACCGTGAAAGATGAGAACTACTACCGATCTGGACATTTTAAACATTATTCAAGTGCAAAAACTATTAAAAAACGAAGCTAGGTGCATAGCCTAGTAAACAGCAGTAAGAATCAAATTTTTTAAATGAATCGTACAATATTTCTGATAGCAACAATGTGGCAATAACTGATACTTCAGTCAAAGCCGAGATCTTCTCCTCTTATTTTTCTTCCGTTTATTTCATTTCTTCACAATATGTATTACGGGCTCCCTATGTCCGAAGAAATTTTTTGAACCTCGATTTCATTGATGACTCCATAATACTGAAAGCTATTTCACAACTCGAGAAGAAGACCTCGATTTCATTGATGACTCCATAATACTGAAAGCTATTTCACAACTCGAGAAGAAGACCTCGATTTCATTGATGACTCCATAATACTGAAAGCTATTTCACAACTCGAGAAGAAGACCTCGATTTCATTGATGACTCCATAATACTGAAAGCTATTTCACAACTCGAGAAGAAGACCTCGATTTCATTGATGACTCCATAATACTGAAAGCTATTTCACAACTCGAGAAGAAGACCTCGATTTCATTGATGACTCCATAATACTGAAAGCTATTTCACAACTCGAGAAGAAGACCTCGATTTCATTGATGACTCCATAATACTGAAAGCTATTTCACAACTCGAGAAGAAGACCTCGATTTCATTGATGACTCCATAATACTGAAAGCTATTTCACAACTCGAGAAGAAGACTAACACCTTTTCTGATCTTATTCAGAATATTTTTTTATCAAGAATTGTAAATTTGCTCTTTTAGCTCCTCTCAGAACTATTTTCAATAACTGTAATACAACCGGACAAATAATACCTGATTCATGGAAGTTCGCGATTGGCAAACTTATTCCTAAAGTAAGAGGGTCGTCGATTCTTTCCAACTATAGTCCCATATCTCAAACTTGTTCCTTGTCCAAAGTTTTCGAAAAAAGTTTTAGCGAATTTCTTATACTTGTGTATTGAGAAGAATGGTTTACTGTCAGGTTTATTCGAATCTAAATCTCATTTTCTCCTCATTCAGTCTTTCAATGTTTATGATCGTCCAATACTCGAATATGGTACAAGAATTTGCTCACCTGTCTCCAAACAACTAGTCAATGATATTGAATATGTGCAGCGTAATTACACTAGAAGAGTTTTCTATAGATGCGGCCTCGGCAATGCTTCCAACTCCGAATGATTTAATTTTCTTGGTACTGAATCACTTGAACTCCGTCGCACTGTAGAAGATCTGTGTTTTCTCCATAAGAGCCTTCATTCAAACTTATCCATCGACTCTTCTCATTTGTATACACTTAATCCACACCAGCACAATACACGGCATGGTCACCAATTGAACATTAGACTCACGTTCTCTATCCTGCTAGATTGTCAACTTTTGTTTCAAGATCGATTTCTATATGGGTTTGTCTTCCTAGTGAAGTCAAGTCATTGCAAAGCTCGGCTATATTTAAATAAAACATATAACATGATACTTCACTTCTTACGTTGAACTCCTTGGTTCATCTGTAGCTTTTTAACAATAGAACATTTGTTTTTATCTTCTTTTTTTGTAACTAAAATATCTCCAGCATCAGTATTTAGATGATGTTCCTTTTCTGTTGTTTTTTAAAAAATATATCATAGTCCATCCTCTGATTTGTCCGATTAACTACGTGATACTGTTTATAATGTTGCGTGGAACAATAAATGAAATAAATGAAATGGAAATGAAAGACCTCCGAAACCCCGCCCTTCGGAGGAGAACAATTGACAGAAAATTATTCTTTGAATGACAATCATTTCAGAGAACGAATAGTTGACGAAAACGACAAGAGTTTATAAGGTTTATGAACCAACGAAAATTTTCAGATCTCGCGCGATTTCTCACTAGAACCTAAAATTCATCCACCCCCTCCCCACTAATTAACAAATTGCTATAACGATCTTTTTGATCTTAAAAAAAGTAAATCTGTAACAAAATAGTCACACAATATATTATAGTACAATTCCATTGAGTACATACATATTTCGCACTAATAAACAATGCGTCGTTGGTAGTATAGTAGTGTTGTAAGGGCCTTAAAATGTGCATTATCATACGTGCGTGCTTTGCTTAGTGGGAAGAGCATTTGCCCGGAACGCGAAAGCTCGTGGGTTCGGTTCCCGTCACAACACACGATTTTTGCACGAGTTTCTGCGAACAATCCACTTCTCTGCTCGGTAAAAAAATCCGTTGCATGAGATCACGAGGAGTAGGGAATACTCTTATTCACAATAGGGGTGAAACGCTCCTTTCTCGGCCAGAGTATAACGGAGAAAGCTGGGTTTGATTCCGTTCCGGGGACGCCCTCTGTCCACGCGGTAATTCACTCATACTATTTCTTTTTCGTCTACCGTCAAAGCATCACTGCTTTTTGTGTAACTGGGAATTTATGAAGATTTCTAGAGAGTTTTTTGAATAACAGACATAAGTTACTTTTGAATTTTTTGGTGCCAAATGTTACTGCTTTTCCTGTGTGTAACTGAGTCACTTACTGAGTCATTTACTGAGTCACTTACTGAGTCACTTACTGAGTCACTTACTGAGTCACTTACTGAGTCACTTACTGAGTCATTTACTGAGTCACTTACTGAGTCATTTACTGAGTCACTTACTGAGTCACTTACTGAGTCACTTACTGAGTCACTTACTGAGTCACTTACTGAGTCATTTACTGAGTCACTTACTGAGTCACTTACTGAGTCACTTACTGAGTCATTTACTGAGTCACTTACTGAGTCATTTACTGAGTCATTTACGCGGTATAAAAGAATTTTTAAAGATCTTGTTTTTAGATATTTCTTAACTGCTAATTTAGTTTCAATGAATGAAAACAAGACTACTATTTGTAACAATAGCAAAGATTTTTTTTTCTACAGCAATAAAAAAAGAAAAATGTCGAAAACGACATTAAAATTACTCTAAAGCATTATAGGCAAATTATAGCAGAGTGTGGATATCTTGAGAGAGAAAAGGCAAGCTTTCACGTGTAGTTTCTCAGTGTTGTCTTTTAGCTTCGTGATTGAAAAAATTTTTTAAAAAAATCAAAAAGACTTATACCAATAAAAAACAAACTATTTTTTAGGTGTTGATAAAACACAAACTGAGAACGATGAAATTATGAACACAGTAGTATTAATAAAAACAATATATTGTTTTTTTTAAAAATTATTATTTCAAACAATTTATTTCTCATTATAAAGGAATTACAAAAACCAACCCGAGAAAAAACTGTGATAACACTATCAAAAGAAGAAGATGATAGGCAAGTAGATAGACCAAAAACCTTCGGAAAAATCATTCATATTATCGTAGTAGTGCCAGCATCTTTTCCAACTATATATAATTTATAAATTGCACCAGGACGATGGCAGGGATGAATCAGGCCACACTAGAAAGTTTGGTGATATTTCAAGAAAGCCGCAGCATATGAGATCGCATCTAGTTCGTGGAAGAGAGAGAGAGGTGGAGAGAAGAGGAGACAGGAGAGGAGACAGAGAGGAGAGAAGAGGAGAGACAGAGAGGAGAGGAGACAGAGAGATTGAGAGATAGAGAGAGGGAGGAGGAGAAAGAGAAGAGAGAAAAATGATTTTTAAAAAAAGAAAGTAAAAAGAGAGACAGAGTTATTAACCGGAGCTTATGCATGAATTATGTCTCCTTTTAGCATCGGAATCCTTTTATTCCTACAAACTCATCTTTTTCTCTATGTTCTCGTAACATAATTATATCTCTCTATGTGTACTATCTTTCCTCTATATTTCTATATCTCATCATTTCAATATTCCAATACTCATCACCTGATTATATCTATAGCTCTCTATCTCTTTATACGTGTATCTTTACATTTATTTATTTTAAATATTTTCTTTCTATCTCACTTTCTTTGTACTCTTTTTCAACAAATTCCTCTATCTCTATTTCAGTATATATATGTACATATATCCCTCTCTAGCTCTGCATCTCCATAACTTTTCTCTTCACCGGATTGACGAGAGGGAATTTCGAAAAAAAACTGAGCGGTTGCTTGTACGGCCTTCACTCTTTTGCATGGAATCGGCCTTGAAATGGAATGGAGAGCTTCAAAGCTACATCACATAAACTTTGAGATGAATCTCATCACTGAGTCACAACCTGATAATTTATCTTTTCTGATGCCAGGACTTTCGCCAAAAGTTATCGGTTGATGCAACTCTTTTTATAGACGTATCACAGCAGTTGTTTGATAACTCAGCTATATTTCTAATCTTTTGAACTCATTTATAATAATTATAATAATAATAATAATACTTTATCGCAAAGGTGGTTTCGGAAAGGGCGGGTAGGGTTGAAATAGAGGAGTGATTCGTATCAACACCAAGGCGTGACACTTTTCAAAGTGAGAAAAGAGGTAAGTCGATTTAGTAAAGACGGTTTGGGTCTAAAATCGAGAATATGAGGATCGTTTTTTATTATAAAGAGGATTTAGGTTACCGATAGCTTTTTTTGAATACTTTGACCTGATTAATCGAAAATACAGTCTCTGGGAGTTTGTTCCAGACCGGAACTACTCTGGTTGAGAAGTTATTCTGGTTGAGGGCTTTACTCGTATAAATGGGGCTCGTATAAATGAGGCTTATCCTTCTCAAAGCAGGGGACGTGGTTATTAATTTAACTGCAGAACTGCATATTATAACCTAATAATATGTAGAATCAGTGGCAGCTTTCAGAGATTCAGCTAGTGTAGGTGAGAAGAGAGGGGCGGAGCAAGAGAAGTGCCAACACTACCAATACTCAGGAGCTTTCCTGGTTAGGGTCTACATTGGCGGGATTGAAGTTGGTTTTTTGGTAGCACAAATAATGCACCTCTATCAGACAAAAAAAACTCAAAGATAAGATTATCAGATTCTCTCTACAACATCACAATGTCAGACGTCAGTTTTTTTTTTGCTGACTCGCCAGGGGGATCTTCTTGTATACTTCCGCTCATCGTATCCACGACTCATCTTTCCCAGTGTCTCGCAACATAAAAACCCAGTTTCTTGCAAAAATTGAGACACGTTGAGATGGTATTCTGTCAAAAGTGTCACAAATTCACGTTGGCACATTCGAAAGATCGAGGATTTGCGGGAATGTTGTAGAAGCCTATAGAAGATCAATAAAAAAACTTGGCGGTTTCTCAGTGAGAACTTTTTTTGCCTATTATGTTTTTCGTTTCGTACTGACGTTACCAGTCTTAATTATTGTCAAGAATATCTTTTGGATCAGTGCAGGATCTCATTTTGGAGTGGCAAAGAGCTTGGTGAAAAACGAAAAAGTAATGTGTTAGTTATGCCGTGCTTTCAGCTCGTTAATGAGAGCTGCTGAGTACCGAAATAGTAAGAGGAAACAAAAGACAGAGAGCTACGCGGAGAGAGGAAACAAAAGACAGAGAGCTACGCGGAGAGAGGAAACAAAAGACAGAGAGCTACGCGGAGAGAGGAAACAAAAGACAGAGAGCTACGCGGAGAGAGGAAACAAAAGACAGAGAGCTACGCGGAGAGAGGAAACAAAAGACAGAGAGCTACGCGGAGAGAGGAAACAAAAGACAGAGAGCTACGCGGAGAGAGGAAACAAAAGACAGAGAGCTACGCGGAGAGAGGAAACAAAAGACAGAGAGCTACGCGGAGAGAGGAAACAAAAGACAGAGAGCTACGCGGAGAGAGGAAACAAAAGACAGAGAGCTACGCGGAGAGAGGAAACAAAAGACAGAGAGCTACGCGGAGAGAGGAAACAAAAGACAGAGAGCTACGCGGAGAGAGGAAACAAAAGACAGAGAGCTACGCGGAGAGAGGAAACAAAAGACAGAGAGCTACGCGGAGAGAGGAAACAAAAGACAGAGAGCTACGCGGAGAGAGGAAACAAAAGACAGAGAGCTACGCGGAGAGAGGAAACAAAAGACAGAGAGCTACGCGGAGAGAGGAAACAAAAGACAGAGAGCTACGCGGAGAGAGGAAACAAAAGACAGAGAGCTACGCGGAGAGAGGAAACAAAAGACAGAGAGCTACGCGGAGAGAGGAAACAAAAGACAGAGAGCTACGCGGAGAGAGGAAACAAAAGACAGAGAGCTACGCGGAGAGAGGAAACAAAAGACAGAGAGCTACGCGGAGAGAGGAAACAAAAGACAGAGAGCTACGCGGAGAGAGGAAACAAAAGACAGAGAGCTACGCGGAGAGAGGAAACAAAAGACAGAGAGCTACGCGGAGAGAGGAAACAAAAGACAGAGAGCTACGCGGAGAGAAAAAATCAGAGAGTTAAAAGTGAGAAGAATACGCGAGATAACAAATAATTGAACAAATTCGAGAAAACTAAAGAAAGAGTTCAAGACCTAGAGAGAGAGAGAGTTGAAGAGTTCAAGACCGAGAGACAAATATACAGAGATAGAGAGGGAAAGAGAGAAAGAGAGTTTAATATAGTCTACCGGGTGTGAAAGAAAGCCATAGACTTCTAAATCCTGTCCAATCGTTGATTGAGTTGTTTTTTTTTAAGCTTGCGTTGACAGTCAAACATAATCTCACTTTAGTTTTCACACTTTGAAAAAAGTTTTCAACGATATAAGCATGCGCATGATCTTAAAAAATTTTAATTTTCTGAATAATTCTTTCAAAGACCACTTACTAGCTTGAATAGAAGGAAGTAAACTTGGAAAAGAACATTTTAATCTACTTACTGTAAATTTTTTCATTTAATTCTCATCATACTACAGATTCTCATTTAATTAGCAAGCTTGAAGTTTCCTTGGAATCTTCTTCGAATATTCATTAAATTGTAGACAGTTTCGGATAAATCAGCTCTGTAGCTTAAATAGACGGAATTAAACGTGGAAAAACATGATTTTCTACACAAAGTTAAGAAATCAGGGCGAGAGAAAACGGTGAGAAAATGGTTAACTTGATTAGATTAAAAACTATATTTGTGCTCAGTTCTTCGCAACAGAGTAGTTTGTTTGACTAAAATCCAATCGGATTATCAAAGTCCACAAAATAAAGCTGAAGAACGGTAAGTGTAAATACTTCCAGGATAATTCGGAGTCTTGTATTCAGAAAGCTCGCAGAAATATACAAGTGCTTGGAACGCGAAACAAGAACGAAGCAACCGAGTAAAGAAAAAAAGAGTATATGTACATTTTTGCTCATACGTACCTCGGTTGGACACTTAAAAGTAATTTTTCCGTGTAAACAGAATGAGAAACCCGTTTCACTTTTGTTAAACTTCCAGGGCGATAAACAAAGCTCTAAACCGGAAACCTGACACGTTTTTGTATGAGTATATGTACATAGGTATACTTTCGGACTGCGTACTTTCCAGCCACCCTGTATAGACAACTCGCCCGGGCGCGGCATGAGTTTGACTACACTGCGAAGAGTCCCAAGTTCGAATCACACCCCGACAGATCTACATAAGCCAAGGGGTCAGTTTGCTAGTAGTTTGGCACGAATCTTACTCCCCCCTACCCCTGCTGTTACACATAGTAGCAGTGCAGTGATCTAGCGCGCAGCCACTGATTCTACCAGGGTATGTCTGTCTGGCATTTCAGGGGAGAGCGTACCTTGCTGCGAGGCGGGAACACACAAAGATTATTATAATTATATGTAGACAACTAGAGTCTATGACCTAGTTAGAGTATCCAAAAACTAAGTAGAAGAACAATTTTCGAATAGAGCGATGTATTCTACAATGATTCATGTGTTAACAACTGTTTAAAAAAATCGAAGATAACTAGCTGGATGATTTTTCACGCCTTCATGAAGAGATAAGGAAGAGGATCTGAAAGACTAACATAAACTTTTTTCACTGAATTCTCTTCACATGCAAAACCATAAGAGACGGCGTTTTAAACACCTCAGTAATCTTTCAAAAAAGTCCTCTGGTAATTTTTCTTTTTTTGAGTTCTTGGTCCTCAATTTTCTTAGCTTTTTTTTTTTTAATTCCATTTTTTCGATGGTTCTTCAATCCTTCGTTTAAATTTCTTAATTTTGAAGAAAGCAAGAAACAGAGAAATCAACTTCGAAGACTACTACAATAACAATGTTCAATATTTCATCAGATGAATAAATTACGACTGGTAAAACTCTTTGAAATTTACATTCTCTCTCTCAGTTTCTATCTCGTTCTCTACCCAATTTCTTTAAAGTTAATTTTTCTTTTATTTTCTCTCGCGTTCTTTGTCACCGATCGCTAAAAAAATTCCTAGTTTTGTTTGATGTGTAGGAACTGAACCAGCGACTTTTGTTTACCAGTCAAAGATTTTTCCACGGTGTTATCAAAGCACCTTTGAAGTTCTATTAAAATTTATTTTCTCCTCTTAGAAGCATTATCGCTCACACAACCTATAATTCTCTCTATATCTATCACTCAAAAACCCTCAAAGTAATCATTATAACTAAATACACTGCGCGTCATAATTATGCTCGCACCCTATTTTTTCAGGTTTTTCGGAAGAATAAAAAAGAATGCAAGCTGTAAGATATATCAATAGTTCAATACTGTTTCAGAGTCATTGTCTCTGAATTTAGTGTGAATTGATCGACAAATAAGTTTTTTCACAATCTTTTATTGATTTCCAACCGCGTCATAATTATGCTCGCACCGGATTTTCACATCAATAACAGCACAGAAACGTTTTTTAGCTCTTTTTTAGTAAGCGGTTGGCCCACCAGATGACTTTATGACACTGAACACACGATTTGGCATTGAATCAACTATGTTATGAAGCGTCTGTGGACTGAGAGCCTGCCAGGAGTCCGCTATCGCGTCTTTGAGCTCTTGTACACTACAAAACTGTTTTCCATTTGCATAGATCTGACGCACAATGATGTCCCAGAGATTCTCAATAGGATTGCAGTCAGGACTGCATGCCGGCCAATCCATGACATCGATTCGCTTAGACGCAAACCAAGCCTTTGTCGAATTGCTCACGTGAATGGCGGCGTTGTCCTGCTGAAAGGTGTACTGTGCACGACCACGCTGCCGCAGGAATGGAACCGAATGAGTGCCTAGAAGCTGCTGATAGTCGTCTGAGTTCATACGAGTCGAAATAAAATCTAGAGCGACCGTGCCGTTGTCACAGAACGCACCCCAAACCATGACGGTGCCACCCCCGAAATTGCGTTTCGAGAAATATAGGGGATCTTTGCGTAGATCTCGCCAGTAGTGCGAAAATCCATCCGGCCCGTCCAAACTGAACTTTTTCTCGTCCGAAAAAACCACCTGAAAGGTTATATTAATTACTAAACTGACCGAAGAAAAAAAAATTAGACCTTTTTCCAGTTTCGTGCCATGTTTTCCCTTGCGTTCTGTGACAACGGCACGGTCGCTCTAGATTTTATTTCGACTCGTATGAACTCAGACGACTATCAGCAGCTTCTAGGCACTCATTTGGTTCCATTCCTGCGGCAGCGTGGTCGTGCACAGTACACCTTTCAGCAGGACAACGCCGCCATTCACGTGAGCAATTCGACAAAGGCTTGGTTTGCGTCTAAGCGAATCGATGTTATGGATTGGCCGGCATGCAGTCCTGACTGCAATCCTATTGAGAATCTCTGGGGCATCATTGTGCGTCAGATCTATGCAAATGGAAAACAGTTTTGTAGTGTACAAGAGCTCAAAGACGCGATAGCGGACTCCTGGCAGGCTCTCAGTCCACAGACGCTTCATAACCTAGTTGATTCAATGCCAAATCGTGTGTTCAGTGTCATAAAGTCATCTGGTGGGCCAATCGCTTACTAAAAAAGAGCTAAAAAACGTTTCTGTGCTGTTATTGATGTGAAAATCCGATGCGAGCATAATTATGACGCGGTTGGAAATCAATAAAAGATTGTGAAAAAACTTATTTGTCGATCAGTTCACACTAAATTCAGAGACAATGACTCTGAAACAGTATTGAACTATTGATATATCTTACAGCTTGCAGTCTTTTTTATTTTCCGAAAAACCTGAAAAAATAGGGTGCGAGCATAATTATGACGCGCAGTGTATAAAACACTACATAGTGTCAGCCAAGGAGTTTTTTTGTGTTATAAAGAATTTTAAATGACTATTCAATGACTATTAAATGACTATTCAATGACTATTCCTTCGAACCAATTGAGTGTCTTAAAATTGCTGAACTTAAGTTAACAGCAATAGAAATTAGCTTGTATGTGAATATGTGCTGGTGAAGAAATAACAAGATAACAAGGAGGCAAGAAGCTAAAGAATTAGCGCAAGAAAGCGGAATAGAGAAAACCGAGAGAAAACACAGAGAT
>OZ057409.1:20261036-20290307 GCA_964056735.1 Allodiplogaster pararmata
GCTGGTGAAGAAATAACAAGATAACAAGGAGGCAAGAAGCTAAAGAATTAGCGCAAGAAAGCGGAATAGAGAAAACCGAGAGAAAACACAGAGATAGGAACATCAAATAGTGATCTACATAGATATGTATTGTGGAGTATTTCAGGAAACGAAGATCAGGAGTTGAAGAGAAATAGAAAGTGAACAGATTTTAATGCGAAATAAACCAAGAGAGAGAACAAGAAAAAGTAAAGAGTGCGAGATGAACTTGAGATGAAAATATGGGGAATGTTTAGTGAGGAAATATTAAAGGAAATGAATTTTGATGAGAATAGGAAAGGTTTTTAAAGGTTTCAGAGAAAAAGAACAGCTTTATTCTTGTCTTTTACTACGAGTTTCTGTTCACATATTCTCATACCTCGCTTCTTTCTATCTTATTTCATTCTCTCTCTTACTCTTTATATGTAGCTTTATCTCTCCCAAATCTTTATCCCTTCACAAATCTTTATCCCTTCAAAAAAATTTTCTGCTTCAGTTCTATGTTGAACACTCTGTTCAACACACTCTGTACTAAACTATTAAACTCCTCCTCGCTATTTTCTTCAAAAAAAAACTGTTGAACAAGGGCATTGGGCGTTTTATTTGTTCACTTTTCGTGGTCTTCCAATCTCTGTTCGACGAAATTTTTGAAGAATGACACAAAAAAAACTTTAAAAACATGAATTATCAAGAAGAAAATCATGAAATGTAGCAACGAAAAATCTAGAGAAAGATGGAAAGAGAAAGAAAAAGCTCGATAATCACTGTGAGCTTCTCGGTAATTTAGTAGAAACAATCACATCGGTTTCTGACTTTCAGGGAGAAAGGGAAAAGTAAAAGAGAGAAAGGGGGAGCCAGGGGGGGAGACAAGTAGCCATCTCAACGACCTCAACTTTTCTTTTCCATCTCTTACCTCAATAATATTCTCGATTTGACTTCAGCATGTCAGCCCAGGAGAAGTATTAAGTCATGACAGGGGAAGCTGGAGATTCATGTCTTGGAGATTTTTTATACATGTTCTCTATATCTAAACTATTGTTCATGTTATGACTATGGGCTCCGAGTGACTATTTATAAATGTTAAGAAGGTATGACTCATAGGAGTATGACTTTAGTCAAGATGTTTGAGTAATGAGAAAATGATTTGAGTCAAAAGTCAATAGAGGCAAGCTGAAGATTACGCGACATGACTTTCTCATCTTCGCCCTAGAATCAATATGAATTGTCGAAGTGAACTAGTAATAAGTGTATGAAGCCCTTTGAATGTCAGAGTCTCAATTGCTTACTCTAATCAAATGAACTGGGAAGCATCCCTTCCTGTTGCACTTCCTCTCAGCTGATACTTCCTTTCTATCAAGACTTTCTATCTCTTATCTCAGCCACCCTTCCTTTCCCTGCTTCAAACGTTCTCCTCCTTCGTTCATCGCTTCTTTTTTTCTATTTTCTTTTCCTAATGTCTAAAATTTTTCTACTTCCTTGCCCTGAATGCTTCTATTCATAGCTTTGTCTTATTTTGATTCATTCTCTCTTTTTTCACTGATCTTTTCAAATTCTTCCTCTCATTTTTTCCTGATTCTGCTCCCTTTTATCCTTTTCAATCAATATTTCGATATTCTGACATTTTTCGCTGTTTACTCGATTTTTCTTCTTCTTAACTTGTTTTTCAACTTCAACTTGTTCTAAATTTTTCCTCGTGTTACTGCGACTGGAATAGTTTTTGAAATATTCTGTTAAGAGTCTCGATCGCTCACTCTAAATTGAGCTAAATATATAGCGACGTTTCCAGTTGAATTTACCTTAACAGCTGGTAACATCTTTTCCTTCATCTCCGCCGTTTACTCGAACCAATCTCTTTCGGCTTACCAATGTTTCTTTTCTCTAGATAAGGCTTTTTCATACACATTCCGTTTTGAAACCTTCTTTTCAAATGAAGTATCGCACAGAAAAAAGCTAGTCCACCGGGTGGGATCGAACCCAACCATCTCTGTCTTATGTCATCTTAACCAGGCGTCACTGCCTTTAAACTGTGTAACTTAAAATCTTTTCAAATAAAATTGTCTTCGTTGATGCATAGCACTGCAGAAAGTTGATGCACTGCAGAAAGTTGATGCACTGCAGAAAGTTGATGCACTGCAGAAAGTTGATGCACTGCAGAAAGTTGATGCACTGCAGAAAGTTGATGCACTGCAGAAAGTTGATGCACTGCAGAAAGTTGATGCACTGCAGAAAGTTGATGCACTGCAGAAAGTTGATGCACTGCAGAAAGTTGATGCACTGCAGAAAGTTGATGCACTGCAGAAAGTTGATGCACTGCAGAAAGTTGATGCACTGCAGAAAGTTGATGCACTGCAGAAAGTTGATGCACTGCAGAAAGTTGATGCACTGCAGAAAGTTGATGCACTGCAGAAAGTTGATGCACTGCAGAAAGTTGATGCACTGCAGAAAGTTGATGCACTGCAGAAAGTTGATGCACTGCAGAAAGTTGATGCACTGCAGAAAGTTGATGCACTGCAGAAAGTTGATGCACTGCAGAAAGTTGATGCACTGCAGAAAGTTGATGCACTGCAGAAAGTTTTCACTCAGATGACTTTGCTAATTTATACTGTTTTCAGAACGCGGCCTTGTATTAGCAGATTATCGTTAACAAAATTCGTAAACGATAATCTGTCAATAGTTGTACGTACGACCGGTAATTATGGTAAAGAAATTGTAATCTTCAAAAGTGTGTCAGTATATATGTACATATGTATATACTATACCTATTGATCTTCAACAAAAAATCGAAAGAAGTATAAAATCAGCTCACACCAGAAAATAACAAAAACTCTATAGTGCCGCGTACATATTCAATAAGGAGTGTTATCAAATTTGTGATTTTGATTGAATGGTGGTAAAAAATCATCAAATAACAAACAACTTAAAGTAAACCTTTTTTTAGCCTTCTCCAGACTTCACGACTCATATTCACCGAAATAGGTAAGAGAGAAAGAGATAGTGAAAGAGAGGAGAGCGAAGGAGAGAGAGAGAGAGAGAGATAGATAGCGAGAGGAAGAGAAAAATAAAGAGAGAGGATGACAAAAGACGAAACCAGCTTAAAAAGCACGTTATATGATTCGAACCTCCCGCTGTGGGTTGCGAACGGAGGAGTTCATTGAAGAGCGAAGTTTCCCGTAGGAGAAGTACACAAAGCAGTGAGAGTTATTATGAAACCGCAACAACGAAAAAAAAAGCACTGGAGAAGAACTGAGCAAGCGGGGTGTTTATGTTATATCTTGGGAAACCAATGGGATCCGGGGAGCTCGAGGGGAATAGGCCGGAAGGAAAGGAAGGCGACCTGGAGAAATGCTGAACCGAGGTGTTTGTAAGTGAGTGAAAAAGAGAGAGAAAATGAAAGAGCGAAAGAAAGAGAGATAAAGAGATACAGAAAGACAGAAAGAGACAGAGTGAGACATAAAAACATAGAGAAAGGTAGAAAAAGAGACATAGATAGACAGAGACAGAAAAAAAATCAACAAAAAAAGTGAGAGAAAGAGAAAAAGATAAAAGAAATAGATAGATACATTACAAACATATCCTCCAACAAAAATGACACATATTAGGGTCAGCCATGTGAAAAATGAAAGAAGTGAACGTGATAATCTGAAATGGAAGACGGAAAATACATGAACTATAAAAGTGGGAGGGTTTTAAAACGCAAAAAAAAACTCGATTTAAAAAAACAAATGAAAATGATGATAACAATAGTCCGGATGAATGGGAAAAGGTGGAACGCTTTTATGAAGAAAAAAATTACAAAAGAGAAACATCTACCTTGAAAATTTTTCTCGTTCATGAAATAAGGTCATAAACTTTTTTTTTAGCATTGAAACCAAACCCGTCATTTTTTGTTAAATTATTTAACACTTCTGTATTTTGTACTAATGTATTTTGTACTAATTTAACACTTCTGTATTTTGTACTAATATTGATTTATGAGTCAAATCAACACACCGGTGAAGGTTCAACTTATTGATTTATGAGTCAAATCAACACACCGGTGAAGGTTCAACTTATTGATTTATGAGTCAAATCAACACACCGGTGAAGGTTCAACTTTAACAAAACGCTATGTTTTCTTTTTCTTTTTTTAATATTCCTCTCTTCTGCGATTATTCCTTTGATGCGAAAAAGTATTCATTGGTTTTTATAACTCCGAGAAGCTTAATGTTTTAATTTTTGTATAGGAACAGAAAAAATGAGTTTTTGAAAAAAGGGGCGCTTAAAAACATTGAAGTTTTCTTTTTTAGGTTAGGAGAAAAACTGTTTCAAAATGTAATAATTTTCATTAGTTTGCGACTCAGAAAAAAATTGAAAATTCACAATGGCATTAATAACACTAGAATTGGGATAAGTAGGCTCTATATTTTAATAGATTCCTCATTACTATGTATATAGTATCTTAAAAAGTGAAAGTTATAACTTCCTGAACGTAATACTTTGAGCTATATGTGCAAAAGAAAAAAAGAGCTACAGCTCTAGAAAGCGCACGATCAAAATTTCACGGAAACTAATTCATGTCGAGTCTTCAACTTGACTACTCATCCTTTTACTATCAAATGATCAATGTTCTGCTAGTCAATGATTTGGCCACAAAATAAAATGTGCGCTTCTCTCATTCAATCAAGTCATCGGGCAACTGCCCTACTCCCACCTTTAGTTGCTGAAACAGCGAGAGTTGGGCAACTTATGGCAGTTTCGGCTGTAGAAAGTCCGACTTTCTGCATGTTTTTAGAATTCAATCAAAAAGCGTTAAAACCTGATTTGAAAAGTTATAAAGTTTATATGACAAGTTTATTTTACTTGCTTAAAAGCACAAAATAAACTGGCTAATCTTCTTCCAACGTGGCTTCCGTATATACTATGTATGTATTTCCTTTAAGTGGAAGGAGAAAATAAGAAAAATTGCAATATTTATTGTTAAGAAGAAAAATTGAAAAGATCGATGTCAAAATAAAATCAATTAAAAGTCAACTTCCGTTCAAGATTATCAGGGACTTATAACATAATATATAATTGTTATAGTGTTAGTCGAGAGGAAGATGTTCAGCAATAGATAATGTTAAAACACTGTTTATAAGATAATTACAAGAGTCTGTTTAGTTAGTGATTTACGCAGTGCTGCCACAGACTACGATTTTCCTTGAGTAAGAGAAAGAGTGAGAGAGAGAGAGCAGGAAAGAAAGAGAGCAACAACAAAAAAACAACAAAGTTTCGGTAACGGTGTTTTAAGATAATTTCTTCATAACATGTGTTATCGACATGAATGCATTCTTTGAGTCATTAAGCTCCGAGATTCAATTTTAAGTAAGACATTGAAATTTTTTGCTTTCAACTCTAGGCGTATTTCCCGTATCGTGTTCCTTTCGCTCAACTCAATTAGGGATCAATGCTCTAGCTTTTATTTGAGAACTCCTTAAAGCGAGACATTAAACTCATTGTATGTATAAGTTCTTGTAAATAACGAATAACAAGTACATAACGATTCTTGTTGATTCTTTTGGCTTTTAGCAAAAAATGGAAAATGAGAGTTTCAAGTAGTGATTGATGAATGAGAGGGAAAGTAGAAGATTTGAACACGTATACCTGATGAGCGGAGATTGACAAGAGCCTGACAGCCGATCCCTCAAGAATTTCAAGTATTCCTGAACTAATAGTGGAAGTAAAAACGTAAACAGTCGAAGGCAACGAAAGAAAGAAAGAGATAGGAAGAGAGAAAAAGATAGAGATAGAAAAAAAGAGAGAGAAAAAGAGAGAAAAAGAGAGGAAGAAAGAGAAAGAGAAAAACACAGAGAAAGAGTTTAAGAAGGCGAGCGAGAGAGAGAGAGAGAGAGAGAGAGAGAGAGAGAGAGAGAGAGAAGAGAGAGAGAGAGAGAGAGAGCTGAAGTAATAGAAAGAAAGAGATAAAACAAGAGAAAAAAGATAGAACTTTTGTAGATTTGCTAATATCAATGAAGTCTACAAGAGCAAACCTCGTATCGATTAATTACTCGAACATGAAAATTAATTGTGTTCGAGAAAACAATAGTTTTTTGTTGCTGAATAGCAAATTCAAGAGCATAAACTAAACTGTAAAAAAAGAGTTTACGAATAAGAAAATATTCCTATTCTGTTGTGGAGTAAGGCCGTGTTGCCTTATTTCTCTGCCTCGTTTGTGGAACTGCCCGCTAAATTTTTCCATTTACTTCTATTAAGTGCCCGTACAACCAGTATCATTCTTTCATCATCCGTTTTCTACAGCTCATGCGCAGTGTTTACGCGCTCCATGGCACTCCCTATTGACCCATTTCTCTCACCCTTGTCTAAGACTGGTACCCTCTCTACACAAACGGTTATCTATACTGTATGTTTCTTGCTCTACAACTATCTTTTACTTTCTCTCAACACGGTCAACTTCTCTCTTTTATAGTATTCCCGTGTGAGTCTCCCGTTTTCACCCCGACTCTCTTGTCGCAGTGTCTCTTAGCTTTTTCTGAAACACACCCGGAAAAGAAGTGAGCATGTAGTGGTGTTGGGGATGAAAAGAAGGGCGCGTAATCAAATTGCCTCGGCCGGCACACACACGCAGGGCGTGCGCTGACTGGGTTGTGGCAGAAGGAAGAGGATGGGAGAAAGGAGAACAACAACAACCAGGGCATGGAACAAGAGGAATGGAGCTGCTTGTCTGCTGGGAGATAAGAGAGGAGGACAACGCGTAGTCAAAGCTGGCCAAGTCAGAAAAGGGAGGTAAATTATGAAAGCAGTGGATAGAAATTTTTTAGCTGGGGAGAGATAAAAGAACTGAACAACTTCGTCTACTCACTACATTTGACTTGGATGCTTACCATCGAAACTGCTGAGCTAAAGAGCTGAGTTTGTTAGAATTGATAATGAATGGAACTCCTCATTTTGTTAGAAGTGATCAGAAAAGACCGACAGGGCATTGACCCCATGAGTTTGTGATTGAGATTCGACAGGCCGATAAGGGATAAGGGTAGATCACTCAGTCCCAGATAAAAATAAATCACTCAGTTCACTTGATAGTTCTAGGTCGTGAAATAAGCGATAACATGGGTGCTTTTAGCTGGTTTTTCGAAAAATCAGTCTTTCGAAAAATTCTTATTTCTCAACTGATTGTGTGCTGTATTCGAGATTTAGCATAATCTTACAAAACCTTTATGCAAAGGCTTAGAAATGAGTCAAGAATGACTGATCAAAAACTAATGGAAACTGGAAAAACAAAATTTTTATTACTGGAGTAAGAGTTATGAAACAAAAAACCATCACCAGAGAAGATTGGACTACTTTCTACTTATGTCTCACACAACCCTGATCTCATGGCTTCTAGAGATTAGCTCGGTACATATAAAGTATTGCCAGCGTTGTTTTTTCAGACACGTTAGAATAGAGCAAGTTCTTCTTCAGCTCCGAAAGAGCTCTGTGAAAGCCTTTTCTTAAAGTAAGAAAAAAGATTAAAACTTGGTGTTAGTTAGTTACTGACTGGAAAAAGTTAGCTATTCATTTGAAAGAAAGGGAAACTCAGTTTTGGTTTGGCAACATCATGACGAACAGGACTGCTTTGAGACTCATGCATGAGCGGATGTTTGTATTTTGATATGTATTGTGCATGGATACACTTTCATGCTATGTACATACATAGTGTGTATGTAGAAGCATCTCGAAAGCCCAGACAAAATCCAAGCTCCCGCATACTCTGGAACACTTTTTTTGAGTTCCAAAGAGTATGCGGGAGCTTTTTCTATCCATCATTATATCCATCCAAAACGTTTCGAATCTAAAATGTTTAAACGATAAAACTATCCAAAACAAAGCTCTCATGTTTACGATCGAATGACTTTTTATTATGAGAATGAGAGAAAACAAGAAGAAAACGAAGTCATGCTTATTTTTTTATTCTATGATGATTATTTCCTCATAAATAGAAAGGTTAATTTCGGAAAAGGCAGCTTGAAATTTTACAATGAAACTGAAGACAATAAAAAATTTGAAAATTTTCAAACCAAAAAAGGAGAAAAAATGTGAGAAAATCTATGATTTGATAAGTTCAAAACTTTGAGCTTATTCTGAGCCTTTACTTTTATAAAATTAGTTGAGCAATTTTCATCAAAAACCGCTTTCAGACAGTTTCAAAAAGTAAAAAAATAGTGAACCTTTAGTTGATGAGCTTCATTTGTGTACGAATATAATTGCGCTTTTTCACGCTAAAAGTCTTCGAAAACAAGTTGTTCATTATCCATTAATGCTTTCAGAATTTCCAAAATATGTGAAAAGTTGGTTAGAATAGACTTTAGTTTAAATTCAATCCAATTTGTAAACTTAAATATTGTTTATGAGGAAAGATGAGAAGCGTCCAGGCTGAAAAAAACTCATTTCATGTAAGTCATCGTTCAACTAGGCGAAAACCGGGAAGGTTTTCTATGGAATGTCATCTGCTGCAAATCATCTGCTGCAAATCATCTTTTAAGGCATAAAGGAAGTTCAAAAGCTAAAAAAATAAAGCCGTTCAATGTACGGAATGAATTTTGCAAAAAACTTCGATAGTCTCAAAGCTGGTCTTGAGCTGGACAAGAGATGGACAAGAGTTAAGTCAGTCTTTCTTGAAAAAAAAGAATAAATAAAAAGAAAGAGGAAAAGAGATAAAAAGACGAAGAGAGGGAGAAAAAGGGATTCTGGGAGAAATAGAAAAGAAGAGAAAAAGAGAAAGGAGAGCGAGAGCAAAGTAAAAAGAGTTGAACAAACGCCGAGTCTTTCTTTCTTTAAAAAAGATATAAATAAGGTAGAGTGATGGAGAGAGAGAGACATAGTGAGAGATTAAGAGAAATTGAGATATAGAGACACTGAGAGAGTGTGAAAGGAAGAACGAGAGAGTGTGTGTGAGAGACATAGAAAGTAAAGTATAGTCCAATTTGAATGATAGGTTGATTTTAGTGGAGTGAGAGGGAACATACTACATACATATGTATATATGTTGCAAGATGATGAGAAGAGTAACCGTCAAACAAGGGAGATTTTGGCAGGGTAGATTAAGAAGTGACAAGCTAATAAGTTATACACAAACACCAGAAGCGGGGACAGCTATCAAACTGAGAAAGACAAGAAATATTTGGGAAGCGGGCCGGGCGAAGGAGAGAAGGCCAAAGAGGCCGAGAAGAGAAGAGAGAAAGAATGAAACTGCAGAATAAGCGAATTCGAATGAGAGAAAGAAGAAACACGTGTAAAAAAAGAAGAGTTCTCTAGATGAACCAAAAAGAATCGGCAAGTATAGTGAAACTTTCGAAACATCAAACAAACACTTTTGTCTGGAGAAATGAAGAGTCCAAAAATAGGGAAGATGAGGCTTATGAAGAGGGGCCACTATCAAAATGAGCCGTGACTTCATTTGAAGCTAGTCCATTGCCTGCCCCTGAAAACGAATAGCCTGGCTTAGGAAGGTTGTGGGCCATTGGAACTCTTTCAGCATGATTCGAGAAACAGTTGGAAGAACTAGAAAAATTTGGTGTTGAAAAGGCAGAAGAAAAATAAAGCTGTTTAGGAACGTGGCTATGAAACGTCAAAACTAGACATGATCCGTTTCAGCCTGCGGAACAGATGAAGAAGAGCCTTCATTGAGCATCCAAACACACAAAACTCCATTGCGCGATATTGCAGAAGTAACTTTTACGCGCATTTTTTTAGATTAACTTATATATTCTGCGAATTCGCTAGACGATGGGATTTTGGGTGTTTAAGAGGTTTCGAAAGCGAGAGTTAAAGAGACTTCTCAAGCGAAAAGAAGCCGCTCCACATGTAAGTGAGTCGAGAATAAATGAAAACGCATACGAAAACATCAAAAAAAAACAAAAAGAGTAAGGGAAATAAGCTTCATTGGAATATAAAAATTGTTTCATTGAAATATAGAATACATAAATAAGAAAGAAGTACAAGAGCGAAATAGAAAAAAGGGGATATTTGGGCCATTTTAATCACTTTCAACCGCTCAGGCTTATCGCACAAAACACTATTACCAGCAATTTCCCGCAAGGCTTGTGGAATTCTACGCTTCACGCGAAGCTTCTGGGAAAAAAGAGAAAACGATAACGACCGTAGAAGAGAAAAGAGAAGATTTTACGGAGAGTAAAAATTCATAGATTGATAAGAGAAGAATAATTAAATCAGCCATTCAGTACCGAAACGTCAAGCCTAGCAGGAAATAGATGCTCTGAAGCCGTATCTTTAAAACGTCATCAACTAAAAGTTTACACCTGAAGACGATTGAATAAAGAAACTTCCGTGAAAAAGGTTGACAAAGTATTTTATTGTTCAGAAATATGTACATACAGAGAATAGCGTTGAGCCCTCCGTGATAGAAACTGTCATATATAAATTTATGCGGGTATATATATAATCAATCATACGTCATTTAAAACACTGATAATTTTTTTAAATACAGGTTTTGTCTTCCGTCATGTGAACTCAAAAACACATTACCGATTCATATGACAGAAGAGGAAAGTTTGTAAATTTCACCGATGAGATGAAAAAAGGGAACAGTAGTAACATAAGAAAACATTCTGTAATCAAACTCATCATTGAATCGTAATCAGATTGAGATTCAAGTAGGACTGATATCTTTTTTAAAGTTTTAATCATTCAACTAAGATATTAAAAGAAAGATATATTTATCGTTTAAATGGAATAGGAAAAATTCGGCTTGACACATCCTAATCTCCCTGTACACATTTATAGCACGGTTCAAGTGGTAACCTTACAAGTTTTTCTCCGTTGAGGATTTGGAAATTGGACTGAATATGAAGTTCAACTTGAAATGTATTTTGGCTACTTTTTTTTTTAAAAATTGATTTCATGTTGTATATAATATTCAGATAAAAATCCACAATTCAAGGTAGAGATGGATATTTACTGGAGAAGCGAAGTTGAAAATCACTGAGGAAAAAGGAGGTTTTTAATATATACCTAAATAAGATGTTATAACGAACATATTCTCATATTCTCATTATTAGTCTGTATTAACTTGCGTTAAAAGATTGATTATGAACAGGGTAATGCATTTGTGCAAGAAGCTATTTTTAAGAAGTATGTATAAATTTCAAAGAAGTTTTTTCCGTTCCTAGATTATGGATGATAGGTTTTTTCTCAACAACTTTTCATTATAATTCTTTTTAACAGATATTTTTTTATATTTTTTATTCAAATTACTTTATTCAGGGTTGAGTTAGTTGTCAAGACTCATCTGTTAACATTAAGAATATCACAGCAAGATATTGTTCCATTTTTTAGTAAGTATTAAAAAAACATGACAGAGCAGTCCGTCGTGACTTTTTCAGTAGATTAGGCAAAAGACGAGTATGGGTAATAAGGACGAACTGCATGACGCCAGACTGGAAACTAAATTAGGGCAACGTTACGGAAATGAGACGACCATCTTAGGACAGGGAGAATAAAAAAAATGAGAATGAGAAGAATGAGAAGAATTAGAATGAGGAGAAAGAGAATGAGAATGAGAAGAAGAATGAGAAAATTTTATTAACGTTGAGGACACACTATTCGAGTGATTTTTTATGCTTCTGAAGAACCCATAATGTGAGAAGCAAGAGCCTAATGCCATGTCCACCTCTTAATGTACTCTCAAATACATGTATATAAAGACTTCCCAGTTTTCGTCTCTGATTTTCTTGCAAGCTGCTCGTTTTGTTATTCTCTCGAATATTCCTCTCGAGCCTTTTTTTCTTTTTCTCTATCTGCTTTCCTTTTTCGCTCATTCTCTTTTTATTCTTCTCTCTGCCGATAAAACTCTGCTTTGCTGGTAGAAGAACCAATTAATCTTCCCAATTTCCGGGATTCGATTACAATCGAGAAAAAATTGTGATCAGTAGCGGTGATTCTTTTCACAGAATACAGATAATCGCACGCTGGGGATTCAAATTTAATTTCTCGCTGAGTTTGAAAGAATTTAATTTTGCAGTTCGTATCTGAATTTGATATCTGATTGACTTCTCATTAGTATAAAATAGGGGGAAAAGTTCACAAAGAATCTTTGCTTGTTGGAGATGCAATGCTGCCAAGAAAAAGGAAACAGGAGAGGCTGACACAAAAAAGAGAAAGCAGAAAAAGAAAGAGAGCGAATAATAAGGAAATATAGAGAACTAGATTGAGAAAAAAAGACAGAAAGAACAAAAAAAAGATAGATAAAAAAGAGAGAGAGAGAGAAACAGTTGTTCCTTTAAGTAGTTCTGAACCCATAGAAGATACCTCTCGATTTATTATATCTATTCACGAGAATTGCGTGCAAAACAAATGAAGAGGAAAGTTTACGAGGAAAATATGATTTAATTAAAAGTCTCAACAAAACTTTTTTGCAATGATTGTCTCTTTTAACTCAAGGATAATAAAAAGGATGTAGTATACATACTAAATTAACTGTTTCAGACTTCATTTAGGAGAAGTTCTAAGAAGTCCTTCGGCTTAGTTTAACGAGACTTCCTCAATATTTTAGTTCCTTATCATAAAGAAAGATTTTTTGAAGAATTTTTTAATAGACAGCGTTTTCATATGCACACACATATTTTCATAGTTTTACTGGAACTTTATAGTTTTAAATTTTGGTTTGTTTTTTCTCTTTTCTAAAGTCTTATTCAGTTTCACAATGTATATATGTAGTTGAACTCTTCCGTGCAAAATTATGTGCTAACCATGTGCGAAGAAATAAATGAAGAATAAAAAGATTTCAACAGTTGTGTCCCATATTTTTCCATGACAGTTATCAAAAACCTAGTGCAATGATTATGTTATTAGAAGCTTAATGTATTTGTGGTCATATTCAAAGCCGAATGTTCCGAAATTTCGTTCGACTTCCCCAAATTTTACACAACGTGAATGTTTTCTAACAGGATGCTTTAAATTAACATCAAGTATGTTTGACGAACAGAAAGTAAAAATTCCAGTGATTAAAAATCAGTCAAGAAAAGTTAATATGAAGTTTGGCTCTTATATACTCACGGGCATACTAGACGCCAGACAGTTCAGAGTGGCATTTTTTGTTGGTACGGTCTCGTTAGCCTAAGCCGTGAGGCCTCGTTAGAGTAAACTTTTACTAAGCCTGAGCGTTTTTTTATTGTAAAAATAACTTTTTAAGGAAAAATAATTTTTTACTGTCAAAATAATTCATTGATGTAAAAATAAATTTTTTGTAAAAAACTTTTTTCAAGAACCTCTGATGCTCAAAATGATCACCTATGAAGAAAATTTTCGAAACCAGAGCGTTTAAAGCCAATTTTTTGTCTAGAATTCCAATGTCTGCGTCTTGGATATGTCCGTGAGTGATGTCCATAAGAGCCTGAAATTTCAAGTCTTGAACAATGGTAACACGACATTTCTCACCGCGACAGTTCGCATCCGAGATTTCACATCGCCACATTTAGCATCCAAAATTTCGCACCAAAAAAGTTTCGCATCTGGCATTTTGCAGAAAAATGTCTTAGTTTTTTTCAGCTACTATTCACTGTTTTTTTTCTCTTAAGCTCAGGCAAAGGTTACGCTAATTACGGCTTAAGAACGAGACCGCATGAAAAAAAAGTTAATTTTTCGTCCTTTTAAAATGTATTCCATCACCCCTTCGCGAATTAAATCGTTCAATCGATTCCGAGTCATTACACCTTACTTCAAAGAGGCTTGACCTCAATATACCTTACCACTGAACCACCACTAATCAAACTTTTCAGGAAGTAAGTTGTGTAAATGGTGCATCGGCACTATTAAGACCCGAAGAGCAGCTAAAAATTTCCTTCACGTAAGGTCGACACACACAATACCCCAATCCTCTCTTGAAGAGTCGACGGTATTGTGCTGTCATTCCCTTATCGTTGAAGTCGACATACAGAACAACCAGTCCTCTAGACGAGTCGACGTTGTTCTGCGATAAATCCCTTCTGTTGAAAGTCGACGCTTGTGAAAAAAAAAATCAACTCAGGAGTAAGAGTTGAGATCGCCCTCAAAGAGAGTGATAAAAACAAAAAGAATGAGCATGGACACCGCAAAAGTGCCAGAAACTGCGAATCCGGAGAACCCTTCCTGGAACATGGAGGAAAAAAGGAAATCAATTTCAACAAAACAACACTCAAGACAGAAGGAAGACACAGAGAGAACTGCGAAAACAGACATAAACTACACCAGAGCTCAGCAAGGTCTGAGTGACCTCAAACGACAAACGAAATTTGTCGCAACTTCACTGAAAGATGCGAAAGCAACACTGGAAAGCTTCAAAAGCTCAAACTCGAATTCCTTTGATAAGGAAACCCTGATAAATATGAAGCAAATGCTGCTGAATCAAGAGAAAGCTGTAAAGACAGACTGCTTGGCAATGACCAAAACAGAAAACAGTTTTATCACAGCAAGCAACAAAATCAAAGGGAACGACGATTATAAAGAAGTTATCCAACACAGGAACCAATGGATCAGCGAAGACGAGTCCGCACGATGCCCACTCTTTCTCAAAAGAGAAGCGGGCAAGACACAGAGGAACCTAGAAACTGCAATCATGACTCTTGAACGTAAAATCAATCAAAAAGAAAATCAGATCATGGCATCTTCACCGATAAGCTTCGAAGAAAATCCAAGGTCCCCACAAAAATCACCCTATGCTCAACATGGACTCAACGAATCAGGAGAAACGGAGAGAACGAGAAACCAGCCTATAATGGAAGGGATCACGAACGAATTGTCCAGAATGAATTCCCAATTCCATGACGACCAAAGACAACCTCCAACACAGACATGGACAACTCGGAATTTTCAACCACAGCAATACAACCTGCCCAAAGTGGAAGTCCGATTACCAGAGTTCCACGGCGTTCATGCGGGCTACAGGTCATTCGTGGAGCATTTCGCACTCTTGGTGGACAAAAGACAGGACATCTCGAACCTGGAAAAAATGCTCCACCTCAAATCCTGCCTGAAAGGACAAGCTCTCGAACTAATCCAATCTCTCCCAACACTCGGAGAGTATTACGAGGAAGCCAAACGCATGCTTGACGTGGTTTATGACAGAAAACATGCGGAGCTTCCACTTCTACTGGACCAGTGGGAGAAGTATTGTCTACCAGGAGAAAGTTACCCTTTTCAAACCAAGGGACTGAACGAGCTGAGATGCCTCATAATCAGAATGAACCAACTGTCTTCCATCGAGAACGATATATCGATGGCGAGGTCATTGGTGGGAAAATTCCCTGGTCGAACAAAGCGACACATCGCAGAATGGGAATTCACAATGAAAAACACAAGTGAATTACGCAACATTCCATTGTCCCACTACATCAATGAAATCGGAAATTTCTTAGCGAAGGAGGAGTACACGGCGGTTGCGTTCCCAGATTCAGGAGGAAAACGATGGTTTAAACATGAGCCTGAAAGACAGCGACAACAGAATATCCACGTAGTGATGCCGAAGACCGCCCAAAACAAAGAGACTATACGACCGAGAACAGGACGCGACGGAGAAGTTACTCGACCTACGACCACCCCAGAAAGAGACGAATCCTGTTGGAAAACTAATCGTGACAAAAGGCTAACACCGGCAAAAAATTTCGAAAGCTTACCAACCAAGTCAAACTCAGCGGAAGTATCGACGTGTATTTTCTGCGGAAAACATGCGAAATCGATACTATGTTTCAGAGTCAAAACAGGCAAAGAAAGAACAAGCATGGCTTTGAAACAAGGCCGTTGCCTTCGGTGTCTACAAAAGGGTCATGGTGCAAAGAATTGTGAGGTGTGTTGCACAATATGTGGCGGCCCACACAACATCGTACTCTGTTACCAACTGAAACCTCCTCGTCAACCAACAGGGAGAGTCAGAGCAGTGAACACTCTTCTAGAATCAGACGAGAGCGAGAGAAAAAATTTCTACCACGAAGAGCGACAAAATTCGCCCGACCAGGAGGAACCACCTCACCAAACAAACTCGGAAAACATTACAACCGCTAACACTGGTTCATCAAGATTGCTCACAGGAGACGTCAATATACAACTGCCAAAAGGACAACTATTGCGAACGCCGTTTTTAATTGATACTGGAGCATCGATTACTCTGATCTCCAAACAATATGCACTGGAGCACAATTTAAGAAAGATCGGAACGCGGAGATGCCAAGTCAATGGTTTTGGAGGAAAAACCGATGGAGCGGAGCTATATAATGAATTCGAAATCACCCTCGTATCCAAGAATTACACTATCAAGGGAATAGCACTGGCTCATGATGAACCTATCACCAGCCCGATTTCAGTAACGCGCATTTCTGACTCGGACATTGAGTATATAAAGCGCAATAACATTCTACTCGCTGACAGCTATGAAAAGGACAAAAAGGTTGTGCCCAAGATCATAATTGGCATGAATCTACTATGGGAAATCTTACAAATTAGTAGACCCATGAAAACTCTACCAAGTGGTTTGAAACTAATGAACACAAAGTTTGGCCACATTGTGATTGGTAATCAGGAGTGTGAGAAAAACAAAGAAACCGCCAACCTACATATGAAGAACGCTGTTCTTTCCGTTCATATGGAACGCTCTCATAAAAAAGGCGGCGAAACTGAAAAAGATATTAGAGAAATTGAAAGAAAACAGGCTGTCTTTGAGCAAAAGACTGAAGAAAGATTTGAACTAATGAGAACTCAGTTCTCGTCTCCGAAGAAAGAGTCTGATGAACTCCACAAACTTGAAGATAACCAGCCAGAAGAACAGATCGAGAATTCATCTTGGGAAGAAGAATTGGAGCGAAAGAAAGAGGATAGAAGAAGAGAGCACAGGATTCCCCCGTCTAACGATCATCGCCGCGACAACAGAAGAGGATACTACGAACGAGGAACTTTCCGAGGTCGCTCGCAGCCCGTCAGAAGAGATGAAGAAAGAAAAGTCTGCCGCATCTGCCGAAGAGACCAACATGATGAACTTATTTGCCCCTTATCATTGCCGGATCGTAGAGTCACAATTGAGATGTTCAACATGTGCCATAAATATCTTTCCCATGATAATCATCACTGTGTAAATATGGCTTTCTGTCCCCTCTGTGGGATCAAGGGCGGTCATCACGCGTCTCTTTGCAGTGATGGCCACACGCCACCTTAAATATTTTGACTCAAGTTAAAATGTAGTTTGACCATATATATATATATATATATATATATCTCAAACTTTCTCAAGTTTCTGATCTTCTTTATTTAACACAGCATTCTTAAATGCTCGCTTATTTTAAAATTAAGCATTTCATGCTTCCGGCTTTTTAGCAATAATTTATGTTTTTTTTTCTTGTGGGGGGAGTGACAACAAACTCAATGTTGTTAACTCGGATATTAGGAGACATTTCATTGTTCGTAATTTAGTATTTATGGAATAATTTATTGTTGGAATTTCGAAGTTGGTTTTATTGTAGTTGAAGTCCTTTCACGTTTTTGTTCTGTTTGTTCAAAAATAAATCGTTCAATCGATTCCGAGTCATTACACCTTACTTCAAAGAGGCTTGACCTCAATATACCTTACCACTGAACCACCACTAATCAAACTTTTCAGGAAGTAAGTTGTGTAAATGGTAAGTTGTGTAAAAAAAAAGATTCTCGAATACTTTGGATGCGAAATGTCGCGGTGCCGAAATATCATGGAACCTAAACAATGCTTGTACTAAAAAAAACTTCAGTCGAATAGTAGTACCTGTTGAAAATTTAGAGTTCAGTGACTGCAAACTTGCCATGAACTTCATCTCTTCTTTTTTAACGTGGTGGTCGAAATGGGTTTAGGGTACGATGTTGGTAGTAGGGAGCGTGCCACAACTTTCAACGCTTAGAAAACAAAAAAAACCCTGTCAATCAGCCGGTTTTTGTTCGTACACTTTCAAGTGATGGGATGTAGGAGAGGGCAGACTTATCCACAGAATCCGTAGAGTGTCTTGCCTTGTCTTTTCAGAGCGTGGACGAAGTCCATGGCAGTAACGGTCTTTTTTCTTGGGGTGCTTCGCAGTAGGTGACCGCGTCTCAGATGACGTTCTCAAAGAACACCTTCAGCCCTCCACGAGTCTCCTCATAGATGAGGCCAGAGATTCTCTTACCAACATCACGACGGGCCAGATGACGGATCGCGGGCTTGGTGATGCCCTGGATGTTGTCACGAAGGACTTTGCGATGGCGCATAGCTTCTCCTTTTCTGAGTGTCTTACCTCCCTTTCCGCGGCCAGACATGATCTAAATTTGTACACTGGAATGAATCAAAAAAAAATTTTATTTGAAAAAATGGCTTTCGTTTTTTTTTCAAGCTTAACCTTGCGAAATTATAGAGCTCTATTACAAACAAAGAGCTCTATGTATTAAGAACAAAGAATTCTGTAGTTTTTCAACTCGTTTCTTGAAATTTGTTGGGCTCAACTCGGTGAACATAAAATCTATCGAACTTTTTTTCAAAAAATGACCACATCGTACTTTTACGATTTGATTTGAATGATTTTCCACTTTCAACAGTTAAAATAAATACCAAAAAAGAGAAAAGTTTTTTAGTAGATATTTGAGAACAAGTTAGCTAAATATAGCATTTATTTATCAATACAATATTTGAAAATTGACAACGCTTGGGACCAATTTAAGTCAGTTTACTGATAATGCAATTTGAGATATTGATAGAATAACGCAGACAACGTGATAAAAAAATAGTGCAAGGGATGCCTCAAACGGTCAGAAGCTTGTCTACGGAGTGGAATCAAACGTGCCCTTACTTTTTACTGGCATAACTAGCAAGTCACCCTTAAACTATCAGTGACGCATCATTAATTCGGGCGATACTGTTTTGTTTTTTTTCATCGAAAATTTTTCATCGAAATTTTCTCTCGCATTCATCGAAAATTTTTTGATTTTTGAATGCAACCAATTTGTTGGGGACACAAACCTTCATGCTTCCGAATCACCGGAAACGCGTTATTAAATTTTTTTCGACGACAGAATAAGAGATGGTTCGAAGAAGGAGGTTCAACTTATCAAACCTATCAAACCAAATTATCAAACTCATACTCGACATTGATTACGTCCGAGATATTTTTGAACGAAAAGTCAAACCAAAAAAAGGTGCCACAATGAACAAAAGTTTGAATTTTTTTCAAATCACTGTGAAGTCATAGATTTCTATTATAGTTAGCGTCTCTTGAAATTTCAAACAAACAAAAAAAATCTAAAAACGCCTTCATAATTTTGATTGAAAAGTTCATAAAAAAATTGGGACTCTTCCTAGTTTCAAAAATTAAAATCGTTGAAAAATCTTGAGACTTTTTTGTATTTCATTTATACTGTGATGAGAGGCGCTCTACATGACTGTTTATACAACGGATAGACGCCGGTGTAGATATGAACAATACGTCCAAACAATGAACATATAATAGCGATAATGAACGAAGCCAGGGAGAAGAGGAGAGGTGGAAATACTACTCTGCAAAGTCTTAAAGATCTTGCTTATATATTTATTTTGTTTATTCATACATTAAATTTGATGTGACAATACATTGATAAAAACAATGATAGGAAGAGGAGCTACATACATACATACACATATTTTTGCATTGGAATAGTAATACAACAAAACCGTATTACAACCAAAACGAGTCACCGGAACAAAACACAGAAACACATTTTACTTTTATGCATTTTAAAAAGTAGCTACATACATACATCCAAACCTCAGAATATCTATGCGTTTAACCTATTTTTGAATTTTCAAGAACATGGCGAAGTCATGATTTCAGAAAATAGTCTAGTCATCCATCTAGCAGTTCTCACCGCGAAAGAGTTGAAAGTCAATTTCTTTCTAGTGAACGGGATATGGAAATTGAAAGTAGACGTTCTACCGTTACAAGGTTTAAAAACATAAAAATCACTTTTATATCTATTTAATTTTGGACGATTTTAAAGGCAAATGTTAGATCATTTACAATTCTTCTGTAGTATAGAGAAGATAATATAAAACTAATCAAATGGTAACTAAAAATAGAAGAAGAGTCTGGACTACATCTATAAAATAGTAGCTTAGTGAAAACTTTCTGAATCTTATCTATACTTTTTATATCTTTTTTTTTAATGAGGAGACCAGACGACCGTAGATGAAAATTCGCATAAAGGAAGAACATAGGATTTATAAAATCTTAATTAGGTTCATGGAACTGTAAATTTTACAATTCTAAAAAGGGCATATACTGTATATAAAGCCTTACGTTCGTTCTCATAATAATAGCTGTTCGTTCTCATAATGATAGCTAAATGATAATGACGAATCTAATATAACAACAAGATCGCGAACAGAATGATTTTGTGAACAAAATATTCAAATCTACTTTATACGGGAAGCGAGGGTTGTGTTTACCTAGATAGAGAACGTTACACTTTTGCTCAGCTATTTTCAATTGCCATTTATCACAGTATTCTCTAAACCTGACCGTTGCTAAATGCAGCTGAGAGTTGGCATTATAAGCTTTATATTCATTAGAGCAGGTGAACAACTTAACATCGTCTGCTAATAGCTTACGTATTTTGCGAATAGCTTACATATATTTTTTTCTGAATAACAAATGCGAAAGTCTGTTTCGCCCCCGAGCCCAGACAGACTTTCGCTCTCTCTGGGTGGGGCTCTTCAGTGAGTTCCCAGAGAGACCGTAATAGAGAAATAATAAATAAATTAAAAAATTAAACTTGAATTACTAAACTAAAATGTAAATAACGATAACAAACACAAAAAACAAAAAGGAATTTTCTAAAAAAGAAATGTCAATAGCAAATGACGCAGTGATGAGAAATTTAATAATAGAAAGAGAGATGGGGATGGAAGGGAATTGGGTGATCAATGATGATACTCGATGTGTTGGAACTGTTCAATGATCTTTTGATTGATATTAATGTGTACTGAATTTTATTTTAGTGATATTGATGGGTTTTTGGTGATTGGTTTTAATTAATCTACCTAATATTATATGATCTTGAAATTGGTTTGACCTGTAAGAATCTATTAACATAGTGATTCTGTTGAGAAAATCTTCTATGTGTTTACAGTTATTACTAAAACGTAAAGTTTCACTGTATATGGTGTTAAGATCAATGTTGATATGTTAGAGCTAAAATGGGGGTAGTTTATAACCTTAAAGTTGTATGCATCGGTCTTATTGTATAGTTTTAACTTTGTATTACCATCTTCTACGACTTTTATGTCTAGGTCAAGAAATTCAGCTTTGTATCTCTGTTGTTAGTTTGTTCTAAAATAAGAGAATTATGATATACATACTTCTTTTGTAAAGGAAATGAACTCATTTAATTTGTTTGATATATGAATTAAATCATCAATGTATCTGAAGGTACAATTAAGTGAAAATCTTAAAGGGGGAGTTCCTTTTATGTTTTGGTTAATATAATGAAATTCCATCATAGCTAGTGTTAAGTCAGCGATTTGAGGAGACGTGTTGTTACCTTGAGGTATACCTTTGTTTTGTTTATAGACTATTTGACTGTAAAGGGCATAGCTATTGTCTAAGATATAAGTAAGCATTCTGCATATTTGAAAGGGAAGGTAAGTTCTACTTTTTCTGGTTTCATTACTGTAACTGGTTTGCTTACCTTTAATTCTGATGGCTTATAATCCACAATTTTTGAAACAAGTTTTTATAACTCTATCTATGTTGATCTTAACTATGTCATGTGGGAGGTTGGTAAAAAGAGAAGTGAAGTCAGCACAGTATATTTCTTTTGGTTGATTCCCCGATAGTCTAAGCTCATGAAGCACGGGTTTAGTATTAAGAATGAAAAAAGGTGATTAGTGCCTTTTCTTTCGCTTGTTTGTTTATTTCAAACTTTTGAAATGTCTGGATAGATATTTGAGAATTAATTTAAGTTCTTGAGATAATGGTTTGAGACTGCTGTTGGAAGCTCCGGTTATAAATCGGAATTCAACAGGAGTTTTGTGCATTTTATGTAAAGCAAAAATAATAAAGGACCCAAGACAGAGCTTTGAGAAACTCCCGAGGCCACTTCCCTCAATTCACTAAACATTTGGTTCACTTTCAGGCTGAAAAACGTCCTTTCAAGAAGCTTTTCATTAATTTCCGAAGGTTGCCCTGATACCTAGATTTATAATTTATGCAGTAATTTACTATGAGACACAACATCGAAAGCTTTAGTAAGATCATAATAAAGACAATCAACAGAGCTTCCTTGGTCAAAAGCTTTTTCAAACTATTCTTCACCGCAAGTAGCTGAGATTTAACGTATTTTTTTGGGGACAAACCCGTATTGCTCTTCAGGAAAAAATAGAATGGAGATTTATCCTTTTTGTTATTCTTACTATTCGTTCAAAACTTTAGAAGGATTGAATGTGATAGCAATTGGTCGGAATTCTTCTACGCTTGAAGGTGGAGATTTCTTGGGACCAGGGTGATGTAGGATATTTTTCACTAGGAAGGAACCGAGTTGCATTGAGAAATTGAATATGTAGCTGAATGGCTCTGCCAGGGCGATGGAGCATTCTTTGTAGAGGTTTGTCGTAGCTGTCTTCGTAAGCGATGGAAAGAGTCTACTCATGTAGAAGTAGACGTCTTCCGGCAAAATTAGCATATCAGAAACTGAATGAGTAAAAACTCTATCAAGGTTGGGTAGAACATTGTTTTCAATCGAGAAGGTGGAAGAGAAGTACTGGGAGAGAGCACTAGCTTTCGCTTCATCAGTATGAACAGAGCACCAAAAGAATCAGAGAAATATGCCAAAGAGAACTGAGATTTAAGGCGATGTCTAACATACTGATAGAACTGCTTAGGATACGATAAGAAAGCTTTCTGTTTATTCATCTCAGACTTTTTTATTTCTTTAACCAGTTTTTTAGACACAAATTCTTCTTTTCTAGAAACTGCAATAACATGTTTCTTCTAGAACTGCAATAATTGAACTGCAATTAAATTCTTCTAGAACTGCAATAATATGAATCTTAGAAAAGAGCTAACGTATGCTTAAAGAGCTTTTGGATATGCTCGTGATAAGTTTCGAAAGATGATTTTCTACATTTTATGGGAATAAAATCGTTAATCAATGATTTCACCACAACCGAGTTAAAGCGATCAACTAAATCACCGACAGAAAATAAATCTTCAAACAACATTGTCCAGTTAGTTTCGGAGAGTACATTGTTTATATTTCCCCAATCAGCAAGATAATAATAAAAAACGTCCTCAATAGGTTGCGGGGGAGAAAGAAAATTGACAGAGAAAGTGATAGATCTTCAAATGCTCAGTTACACAATTTTAAGGCAGTGACGCCTGGTAGAGAAGACAAATTGATCAAACCACCGCACGGAAAAAAGCTAGTCACCATGCAACCATCTCTCTGGGGACTCGAACTCGAACTCGAACCCATGCAACCATCTCTCCTCTATCCGGGAGCGAGCGTGTTAACTATTACACCACGGTGACACATTGCTATTCCATGCGATAGTGCTTATTAAAGGCTCAATTGCCTCCCTTTTTTCCGTGCGGTGGTTAGAAAGTGATAGAATTATGACCTGAGTTGGAAAACGGAGAGAAAACTTTTCAGTTCGAGATAATTTCACTTCTCTTCTCTGTACTCACTTCCCTTCTCTGTACTCTCATTGGAAGGTGACCTTATTACGCGCTCTTGAATTGATTGTTTATCACAGTTTTATTGTGATTTGTTTCAATTTTTTTCTCTCTCCTACAACCGTTGTCTCTATTTTGTAGACTGCCCAATATAACTCCTTATAACTCAAATTTTTAGTTTTGACTTTCAAACATGCCTCCGAAGAGAACTCAAAGAAAGAAGAAAGTTGAAGATCCGGAATCTTTTTTTGCATCAAATACGTCTGCCTCTTCTCCTGCTGTTCTGTCTTCTCCAGTCAGTGGATTGGTCGCTGAAGCACTTGCACTTGCGAATGCAGAAGCACCGGCAGGTTTCCCTGCCGCCCACTGGCAGGTGTACTCTCGTCTGATAATGCTTCTATCGACAACTCTGGAACAGGTCGCAACTCAAACTTGCTCTTGCAAGTCACGCTCTGTTGAAGCACCATCTGCCGCAGTACTGTCGTCTCTTCCACAGCCTCAGTCACAGTCCTCCCCAAATTCGTCGCATGATGAGGAAGCTTTCCGTCGCGCACGCTCCCTCGTCATTGTTGGCTTAAAAGAGAGCGACTCTCCTTCTGCGGGGGAGCGTGTATCACATGATGAGGCAGTGGTACGGGAGTTATTAGACGATCTGAATGTTCAAGTGCGACCTGAAGCAGTCTTCAGAATGGGCACCGGTAACCGGCGCTTGCTCAAAGTGATGTTACCGGCGCGTTCTTTCATGCTGTCTTCCTTGCGTGCTGCTCATTCTCTGCGCTCTCTGTCTAAATGGAAGGGCGTTTACATCCGTAAATCAATGACACCCGATGAACTGACGACCTGGAACACAAAAAGACTCCTGCTAAAACAACTACGTGAAGCGAACCCAGCCTCCGGCTGGGTGTTATACCGGGATGAGTTATGGCAAAAGCAAGAGATAGGAGGGCCGAGGCGTACACTACCGCCGGCTCTTCCACAAACCTCCTACAGGCCTTCTCCCATTCAGGGAAACTGATTGATCAAGGAACTATGTCTCTTGACTCTCTTTCTGTTCTTTACTTTAATGCTCGCTCTTTAAAAAATAAGTTGAAGCATTTGCATCATTTACTTTCTTCTCATAAGCCAGATCTTCTCCTCTGCTCAGAAACTTGGCTTAATGATGACATAAGAGACTCTGAACTCACTGGTAGTCTTCCCTACACTGTACTACGGCATGACAGATCGAATAGAAGGGGTGGTGGTGTTTGTGCTCTCATTTGAGATCATTTACCGTTCAGCCAAGTATCTACGCGTAGAAATTCTGCATTCAACATTTTGGCATTCGACCTGTTTTCCTCTATCTCTGTCTCTAAAACCCGGATAATTATCTGTTATAGGCCTCCAGCATTATCTTCTCAACAAAACGAATCTTTTTTCGATTCGCTCACAGAATTAGTTGCTGTTCCCCAACCATCTGTAATATTTGGGGACTTTAATTTGGAATTTGATTCGAGAACGCTGTCTTTCTCATCAAATTTTCTCAAGGACCTAAGTTTGGACTTCTCTATGACTCAGCACGTTAAAACTTGCACTTATGGGTCTAAAATCATTGATTTAGTCTTGTCTACACAGGATACAGTATCCAATTGCATTGTTGGCCCACCCTTTACGGCCACTTCTGATCACAATTCTATATCTTTTACTCTCTCTCTTTTCTCTCTCCACCTATTTCTCTTGAAGAAGTCTATGACTATCATAAGGGTAATTATGATGAGTTTAATGACCACCTCAATAGCATCGACTGGTCAGTTACGTTTAATAACTGGGTTAGTGTCGATGATCTTGTCCATAAGCTCAATCTCGTTTTGACGCAAGCTATTTCTAGATATGTGCCTACTAAACGTCGAGGAACCCCGTTTGAATCGTATCCTGAGTATATACGTTCTATGTACCGTCACAAAAGATCTTTGTTCGAGAAAATTCATCACTCTAGAGTTCTATCAGAATACAAAAGAATTTCGCATAATTTGGATAAGGCTGTAATGAAATTCGAATCAAATAGAGAGAAGCGTAAACTACTTGACCCGATAGCTTTGTATAAATTTATGAATTCGCATCTAAAAAGCAAATCGATTATTCCTTCTTTCTTAGACTTGTCTGGTAATAGCCATCACACAGATGAAGCGAAAGCTGAAGCTCTTTCTCTCTTCTTTTCTTCCGTATTCAGTACTGATAATGGGGACTTTCCCTCTGTTGATAATGTGATTGGAGACTCTCTCACTGATATCCTCATCATGCCTCAAGAAGTCGCCCGCCAGATGCGAAAGTTGAAATCAACTACTTCAAGAAGTGTTGATGGTATTCCTCAAATCGTGTATAAGTATTGTGCTTATTCTCTTTCAGAGCCTCTTAGTTATATTTATAACTTGTCAATTCAGCTAGGGATTTTTCCTTCTCTCTGGAAAGTGTCATATATCACTCCGATATCTAAATGTGCTAACCCCAAATGTGTCGATGACTTCCGTCCCATTGCTATAACGCCTAGCCCGTCCAAAGTATTTGAGCGACTGGTTAGAGATAAGCTTCAGTGGTGGTCTGACTTGCACTCTATTATTCCTGCAGATCAATATGGGTTCGTACCTGGAAAGTCTGTCCAGTCACAATTGATTGTCACCACTCAAAAATGGAATAAAGCTCTCGATTCGAATGGATGCGTTGACTGTCTATACTATGATTTAACTAAGGCATTCGATTCAGTCTCGCATCCTAAATTAATTCACAGGCTGAATTGTCTTGGTATTCGTGGTAACCTATTGTCTTGGTTCGATTCTTATCTCGCTAACCGCTCTTTTTCTGTTCGCGTTAATTCTCATTTAGGAGCTTCCAGAGACGTGACTTCCGGAGTGCCGCAAGGGTCAGTTCTCGGACCCATACTCTTTCTGTTTTACATTCACGATCTTCCCAGCGCATTTCGAACACTGCCTTTGGTTGATATCCAACTTTTCGCTGATGACATAAAACTATCAACAATTTTTGACGCGCAAAATCAAAGCGATGCCCATTTCCAACTCTGTTCTGCTTCCTCATACATGTTAGATTACTGCAAGAAATGGCAGTTGGACATTGCGGAGAAAAAATGCAATGTACTCTATGTAGGAAAAAGAAACCCACAACTAAATTACTTCGTTTCTCCTTCTTCCTCATTCAAATCTTCTTCTTTCATTCGAGATCTTGGTGTTCTGATTGATTCAGATCTCAGTTTCTTTTTTTTCTTTCATTATTCTTCAGTTGTTAGAAGATCCTTAAATATTGTATATTGTATTTTTCGCATTTTGAAGTCCAAAATAGCTGCGATTTATATTAGATGCTTCAAGACATATGTTTTACCAATTTGTGAGTTTTGTTCTTCTGTGTGGTCTCCTTTTATTAAAAAAGACATTGTCCAGATTGAAAAAGTGAGTCATGTGTTCACCAAGTTGTTACACTATCGTTGTGTTGATTTCCATTCTTCGTCTCCCTTTCCAAGTTATGAAGCTCGTCTCATTAATTTTTCGTTGCACAGTCTCTATTATAGAAGAGTATGTAATGATCTTGTTCTTGCTTTCAAATTCATTCGCTGTGAAATGACTGTGACTATAAGTAACCTTTTCACGTTTAAGCCTTGTAATGGTAGAGTAGCTCCATTCAATTTTCACATCCCTAAAGCGAACCGCTCTCAATATTTCCACTCCTTCTGTGTTCGAACAGCCCGTTGGATGTGTAAGCTACCTCCTGAGTTAATGAACAGCCCTAATTCTAAAATCTTTAAGAAGCGTCTGTATTCTTTCCCAGTCTTAGAGTTTCTAAGATTGAGCGTGTCCAATATCTAAATTTTCCCCATTGACTATTTGATTTCTCTTTTTTTGTTGCTTTCTTTAGATTATTCCCCTCCCATACCACCTTAACTTATATTTGGAAAACTCGGGAAGAGATCGCAAGGCAGCTTCACCTCCACTTTCATCGGCAGCACATACCCTTGGGCCCTGTTCACGGCGTACCTGCAGTGTTCCTCCTCCACTGTGATCCGTCTCAGAATACAGACGATGCCGGGGCTTGGCAACCCCCGAGTGTACAATGTAACAGTGGTCCTTGGGTATTCCTCCGCTTCTATTCTCCTTCAACTGCTTATGAAGGAAGACAACGAAGTCCCATCTTCAGCCCTCCTCTCTCGCATCCTCTTGCTTTCTCACTAAGTTATTGTTCTTTTTTAGAAGTTTTAATTCTGTTCTTGCCTCTTTACTATGACCTCGTGATGTAATGTCTTTTTTTTGTTCTTCTCTCCCTTTGTGGGAAGTGCGTTCTAATTATTATTTGTTCTCTCGACTCATTTTAGTGTCACACCTAATGGTGTAAATAAATAAATAAATAAATAAATAATTCTAGCATTAGCAAGTAAATGATATATAATTTTTTTTCACCATGCGTTAGATCAATGACGAACTCACTCTCCTATTCTGTTCTCACTCTCTTAGTCTGTTCTCACTCTCTTAGTCTGTTCTCACTCTCCTAGTCTGTTCACTCTCCTAGTCTGTTCTCACTAACCTAGTCTGTTATCTTATGGAGCGTTAGAATATCACTTTTCACTTTGCTAAGTGATTTTTTTTCTGCTAAGTGATTTTCTGCTATCTGATTTTTTTGAACGCTCCAATGTCTCACCACGAAAACATGGACTACGGTAAAAATAAAGAACACATGCATTCTAATGGAGCGTTAGAATTCGCAAAAACATAATGAAACATAACGATATCCCGTTTGAACTCTCTCGTTGCATGAAGAAAAAAAACATCGCTGCTCATGTCTCGAACGTTATATTTCTCTCACTAATTGTACACATTTTAGGTTAGAACAAGACGTTCACGCAATTCGAAAAAAACGGGATATCGTTATGTTTCATTATGTTTTCGCGAATTCTAACGTTCCATTAGAATGCATGTGTTCTTTCTTTTTACCATAGTCCATGTTTTCGTGGTGAGACATTGAAGCGTTCAAAAAAATCAGATAGCAGAAAATCACTTAGCAAAGTGAAAAGTGATATTCTAACGCTCCATTAGTAAGCGGTGAATCAATTTTTTGCTCTCATATCGTCCACTCTACCCATGAATAATGGGTAAAACTAAGAAAGCAACATCGCCTAAGTCCCCAATCTGCTCTCCATCACCGAAGAGTTTCAATTCTATCGACATTACTGATGTGGTCGCTCAAGCGATCGCCTTCGCCACAACAGGTACTGCAACAGGAATCTCCGCTCTACTTTGGAAGTCGATTTATCGCATTATAACAATGCTGTCTTCCACTCTTGAAGCTCTCGCATCCAAATCTTGCGAGTGCAAAGAACGCTTTCAGACGAAAATAACATTGCTCAGAATGTTATCAGCAAGAGATTCAACAAATGATGAATTCACGTCGTGTCTGTCTAAACACTGCGAATGATGGATTCTGTAGCACGTCTCTGGGCAATTGGTGGAACATTCGAGCAATTTTTACCGCCAACAAATCAAAACGTGTGGTGCTCTCTGTACATTGGACGAAAAAGCCGTTCTTGTTCGTTCGAGTAGGACATACATTTCTAAATAATTGTTCTCTCTTGATGATC
>OZ057409.1:20290507-20433007 GCA_964056735.1 Allodiplogaster pararmata
TACCATGAAAGAGTGCGTGTTACCAGGAATGCTCTGCGTGTTACCAGGAATGCATTACTGATACGTGATTTAGTGCTAATTGAATGAATCAAGGCCTTGTTGATCTGTATCATTGTCTCCTATTTTCCTAGACACATTAAGATTGTTCAAGTTCTATTAGATTGCACTCTATCGCAATATAGTCACCAACCATGGCGTTCCCGATGGTTCCAATCAGAAAGACCAGAAGATACAAAGAAGCGGGTAGAGCCATCTCAGCCAGGAGGGCAAACCAATCTACGTGACCAGCACAGACGTTTTTGCAGGCCTAAAACAAATTTGAATCAGGGGGGAAAGGGAGGAGGAATCAGACCGTCTTCTTTGCGAGGCTTATTTTCTAAGTTGCTTGATTCACGTCATTCCACATCAAGTTTTTCAGTATTTTGAGTGTTTCGAGACCTTTTCTCATTATCATCACTAATTTTACTATAAATTAGCTCTCTGGGAACTTACTGATGAACCCCACCCAGATAGCGCCCGAATCTGTTCGAGCAGATGCGAAGTTCTGGGCTGAGCCAATCAAGACCCCATTCATATAGTGCAGCATAACAGTGCAATGACTGCTGAGGACATCACACATTTTCTTCATTTCATTTCATTTCTTTATTCCAAGCACATGAGATATCATGAAAACACAAACAAGAACAAAGTTAAATGCATGGACTTTCTTCTAAGTGGCGGTGTTTAGGGGTTGCGGTATGGATGAAAAAAGGGGGGAGGGTGATATACTTAAAATCGACAATTATATTAGTCAGTAACGAAAGGTTTAGGTAATATCTTTTCAGTAGGCAGAGATAATAATTGTTTTTTTGAAACTAGCAGTATTAGGTGTACTGACGAACTCAAAAGGTAATGAATTCCATACTGATAGCTGGCGAGAAACACATGTAGAAATAGAACATTTGCTAATTTTATGAGGTGTTTTTAGCCTGAGCTCATGAGAATGGCGAGAAAATCTCTGTACTGCGGACAATTGAAACAAGTTCATAGTTTCAAGTTCACATTTTTTGTGGACACATTTATGAATAAATAAAAGGTCAGATATATAGCACGACGATATTCAAGAGTTTCTAGGCCTAACATGGAGATTCTTTGTGAATAGGGAAGTCTGGAATGGCCAGATCTTGAAGAGCAGAGCCTTTTTTACATTTGTCTTGAACATGATTACGATAAGAGAAACGATCACATATGATTACACCAAGATCTTTGGCAACTCTACCAACTACTAGAGGTTGACTGTTCATGTAATAGACGCTGCGAGAATTGGATGATCCGAGATGAAGTACATTACACTTAGATATGGATAGGGACAAATTCCACTCCGGAAGCATATCATTAAGAACAACAAGTCAAAAACAACATCAGCTCGTGCAAAGCAGAACTTTTAATTACCGTTGCAACCGTGAATTACCTAGGCTGGTCGCTAGTTTTCTTATAATATGTGCATAATAAGTAACCGGCTCGCCTCACGAACCACAAGTATTAGGTAGTTTCTTAAGGATGATAACCAACGTATCGCATTGCAAACTTCTTTTTTTTCTTTTCCTAAGGATTTCTTAAGGATTTAAGGATGATAACCAACGTATCGCATTGCAAACTGAAGCGGCCCCTATTATGAGCCCCTTTCCTATTTTTCTCCCCTCTTATGTTCTTAAAAGCCTCTCGAAGCTTAAACCAATGGTTAGCAAAGGTTCAGATGGTATCCCTCAGATTGTCCTCAAGAAATGTGCTAAGTCTCTTGCACTTCCTCTTTCCCATATTTTCAACTATTGTATTATCTGTGGTCAAATACCGTCTTACTGGAAACATTCTCTGGTGAACCCTATTCTGAAACCAGGCAAGGAACCTCACTTGGTGTCCTCCTATCGTCCGATTTCCACCCTTTCTCCCTGTTCTAAAACGATGGAGCGACATGTTAGAGCTTTCATAATCAATCATCAGTGCTCACAATATAACTGAACGAACTATCGAAATGCAGAATTGTCTAGATAATGTGTATAATTGGTGCGTAGCCAACCATCTTTCTTTATATTCGAACAAGACCTATCATCTACGCTTAGGCAATACTTCTCCTCCTTTCAATTATCACCTAAATAACTGTGTTTTAAAAGTATCTACTCAAGTGAGAGACCTTGGAATCCAACTAGTACCATCTCTTCGCAGACATGACGCGATTCTTGAACGAACTATGAAGGCTACTAAAGCGATGTATGCTATGCTCCGCTCTATAAGCATCAATGATTCCCAAGTACTTGTTAAGTGTTTCAATACATATGTTCTACCTCATCTAGAATTTGCCTCTTGTCTATGGAATCCAATATACCGGAAGGATTCTGATCTCCTAGAAAAGGTTTTGAGATCTTTCTCTAGAATACTCTTTTATCGATGTTTCCCACAGCCTGATTATCCTCTCAGCCTTCCATGTTACAGAGATCGTCTGAATCTAATCGGCCTAAGTACTTTAGCCGAAAGAAGGGTGATTGCCGACCTTAAAATGGGTTGGAAGATCTTCAATGACAAGTCTATTATTGAAAAATCACGCATTTTCAAGAGCACCTCCTCTACCCGCACTAATATGAATGGTATTGCTATTGAATGTACTTCTTCGACGTCTAGATTCAATTCAATTTCAATTTTATTACGTGAAAAGATTACATGCAGCAACGCATAAATTAATCACGTGGTACGAGAGATTAGACAATTGAATTGTTTGAATTACATAAATAGGTGAAACAATGCAGATTACAACCAGGCAAACATATATCATTCATCAACACTATTAATTTCGGTGAATATACGAGCTGATCGTATAGAGAAGGCATTTCTTCTGCAAATAGTTCTCGGAGCAGGGTGGATTATTTTGAAAAATGCGCCTCTAGTGTTGGAAGCTCTTATTTCAAAGTTGTGGTGCGTCCTGTTAGAGAGTACTTTTTTCCCAAATATCAGTTTCAAGAGTAGTTTGAGGTCGTTAGATTCTCTAACAGACAGAAGAGATACTAGGCCTAGTTGATTGTTTCTCGTCTGACTACTTGGCATATTATTAAACGAACAACCAAAGCACCGGCGAAAAACTCGACGCGTAAAATAATTTTGAATCTTCTCTAGTACAGCTATGTCCTTAGCGAATAGTGGGGAGTAAACAGTTGTACAGTGTTCTACAATAGATTTAATGTATATCTTGTAAGCGTTAACAAGTACATCCGGTTTACGACTCTTGAGAACTTTAAGAATAAGATGACATTTACGCTTTGCTTTCTGAGCTATTGTTGAGCAATGAGCAGAAAAAGTCAACTTGTTGTCTACAATAAATCCTAAATCACGAATCTCGTTGAGGTAGGGTAGGGAGTGACTATTTATAGAATATGGAAAATGAGGGGAACTCTGGGTACCAATTCTTAACACAGCACATTTTGGTAGAGATAAAGGTAATTGCCAAGCGTCGCACCACTCCACTATGGTATCAATCGAGTGTTGCAGTGTTGTATGAGAGTCTGTTTTAGAAAAAGACTTATAAACTTTCATGTCGTCTGCAAAAACTTTAATTTTACAATTATAAGAAGTTATCATATTCACTATCTCAGATGTATAAATGATGAATAATAATGGGCCTAAGACACTGCCTTGGGGAACACCACTGGTAACCATGAAACTATTAGAAAGTGATTGATGAACTTGGTAGGTTCTATTACCTAAATAAGCTTCGATCCACGAAATAATTCTGGGAGGGAGTTGAATGGACTTTAGTTTATAAATAAGTTTAGAGTGAGAAACTTTATCGAAGGCTTTCTCAAAATCGAAATAAATGATATCTGTGAACTTTTTTTGGTCTACGGCTACAGAACAGTCTTCAAGGAACAGTAACATCAACTGTTCTATTGATCTCTTATGGCGAAACCCGAATTGATCATCTGGCAAAATCTGGTTTATCTCACAATGTTTCTCTATTTCTTTATTCAACACTTTCTCGAATATACGGGAAAATAGTGATGTTATACTGATGGGACGGTAATTGGAAGGACTATTGTAAGGAGGCTTCTTCTTAACTGGTGTGACTATGGAATGTTTCCATCTGTTCGGGATTTCAGATGAAAGGAAAGATTGGTTATAAATTATTTCAAGCGGAATAGACAGAGGGACAGCGATTTTCTTGATAAAAAGCATATTCAGATGATCTGGGGTAGTACAAGAAGACATTGGGTATTTCTCTATTAGTCTACAAATATCATGACGCGTAAACAAGGGTTCTTCTAGAGAGGATGCTCTCAAGACTGAATTATGAGAGAGTGGAGGAAGCTTACCATTGTCTATGGTGTATGACTTCTGGAAGAATTCTCCAAGAAGATTTGCTTTTTCTAAGTCTTTAGATACTGAGATGCCGAGTTCATTCACCAAAGTGTCGACACCGCTTTGTTTCTGGGATGTATTAGACCTTATATACTTGAAGAACAAGTTTTTGTTCTTACTATTAACAATGTTCTTTTCTACATTTAGGTTGAATTTATCTACAAACTTTTTGCATTTCTTACTGGCTTTAACATAAATGTCATAGTCCTCACTTAGTCCACTAGAAACATAGTTGTTCCAGAAGAGAAAACGCTTTTCTTGAGCTCTCTGTATATGCGTTGGAAGAGATGCATGGGTCGCTAGAGAGACCTTCTGGATAGGAGCGAATTGCTCGGAAAAGTCCTCTAGTATGGATAGTAACAATTCGTACATTGAATCTGTATCTTTGATGGGGTTGAATAAGCAATGCCAATCTAAATTACATAATGAAGGGAGTAATAAGGAATAGTTTATTTTACTGTATATGCGTCGATACGAGTAAAGAGGAATTTCGTGGAATAGGGAAAGTTCGAAACTGATTGATTCGTGGTCTGAATTACTGAATGAGGGAGTGACACATGGGTTCTTCAATAAATCTTTGCTATTGGAGAGGAGGAGGTCTAGAATGTGTGATCCTCTCGTAGGGCATCTAATATATTGATTCATCTGAGTGGCTGAGCAAAATTCAAGAAATGATTTGGAAGCGGGATTCGATGAGGCTAGAGGGGATTTATTCCAGTCTATGTCGGGTAAGTTAAAATCTCCCATTATAATACATGGGTGGTTGCAGGTGACTAGATCAATCAAGAGGTTTAATAACCTCTCGCTCTTCGGTGTGTTTATATGAGGGACTCGATATAGACTAATGAAACGTATCACGTGAGATTCTATTTCAATATCAATAGCTAGGATTTCATGAGAATTCTTGATTGATTGAGAATAGATAATTTTGATTGATAATAAAGAGTGTATGAGAAATAGCACTCCCCCGCCATTAGTTATTTCGCTCCTATCACATCGAACAATGTTATATTGAGAGATGAAGGAGGAGAGAACAAAAGAGTCCGGGTAACTATCCGATAGCCATGTCTCACAAAAAGAAATTATAGAGTATCTCTTTGACAGCAAAAGTTGTAGATCATTAATCTTATTCACTAGAGATCTAACATTTGCGAAATAACAATTCACGTGACTTGTGGAAGACCGGCGATTTTGGTCTAGTTTAAAGAACGATTAGGACGAGGTGACATGAATCTTCGAGGAGGTTCAATACGCTCGGCCATCAGTGGGCGAGGTTTGCTATAACTCAGAGGGGGACCGAAAAGAGGAATATGAGGTTTTGGCTTACTCCTATCAGCCAGCCAAGCACGGACTGCCCGGTCATAAGTTCTCTCAGCTCTAGTCTGTGAATGTCTCAAATACAAATCGGAGGAAAAACGGGAAAGTACATCGCGACATAGAAGAGTTTCTTGTTGATGTCCTATTGTTGGGAGTACTATTTTGAGTGGGCGGGGAGGAGCATTTGGTGATTTCGGACGATGAGAAGGCATGCGATAGACTTCAACAGGACACGCTTCAATTTGCATCGCGTCTAGAATGCAACGAACTCTTTCCCAGTCGTCATCGACACGTTGCGAAGCGTTGGGGGAACGGGACTCAGGAAGGCGGAAAAGTACTACACTGCGATGTCTCTCCATCCGATCAGCTATTTCGGATGGAGACTCGTAATACTTGAATGATGGAGAAGTAAGCGGTGGTGGCTGCGGCGTAGGGGTAAAATTGATGATCGGGGGAGGTACAGAAGTAGATGAGAGAGGCTTAGTAGAAGTGGTAATAATCGAAGAGGGAGAAGTATTGCCATGAACACACTGGGGGCTAGCATTCACTTTCAACAATTGTTCGGCGAGTTCCTCTACTTTTATAGTAAGATTCTTAATGAGTTGACCTTGGGCGTCAACAAGGGAGGCCAACTTGGTGTTCTTCTGCTCCAGTAGAAGGTTCTTCTCATCACTTTTCTTCAAATAGTTATAGAGCTCAGTTAGAGGGTCCGCTTCCTCGGTCACTCGTCTTCCTCTCGTTGTTGTGATGTTTCTCATCCTGTTAAAAAGAGAAACGAGCGGGGAGGAAATTTGAGGAGAAATTGAAGACTCCATTTATACGATGATGGATAAGAAGTGATAAAGCGAACTCACTCACCGATTATGGTGCCATATAATTGAAAGCGAGCCTTGGCACCAGGCTTTGAGCGTGGCAGGGTAATCGATATTAGTCCAATAGGAAGAGCAATTTGACAGAGCGATATGAAGAGTCACCGCTCGTTAAGAACACGAAAGGCAAGAATGAAGATGACGAGGCTTTGACGGCAGCCTCTTCTTAAGTTGACGAATTTCCGACCTAATGGGGCCGATTCTCAAACTTGGGTAATTAAAAAATTGTCGTAGCCTGAAGTGAATCGCTTTTTGTTTTCTTGTGAAAGCATAAAAACCTCGTTCTAGAAACTTGTAATAATGTGTTAACTTAGGAACGGGCCATATTCTCGCTTCGTTCAGTAGACGAGAACCATGAGCGAAAAATAATCCAGCATAATATGGCTGAAGAAGTAATTTAGCGATTCGAAGGAATAATCATAGGGCGGAAGTACATCAGGTAGGGCACCTTGATTCACTGTGCGAGACGTCTGCGGTAGATCTTACTGAACATTTAGAAAAAATGGTTTTATACAGAATAAGTTTCTAATTAGGAGCGTTGATTTGATAGTTGTCGTCTCAGGGACTGAAAAGTTATCAATGAGTTTCGGAAGACTTCTAATTGGCTTCAACGTTTTCAGAAAATGTATAGGGAAACTAACAAAATAGGTGTTATGGGAAGTTGTTGTAGAAAACAAAATGGATTCCATTTACGTAATCAGAGAATTTTTCGTTAATATCTACGTACATAACTCAAGATCCCTTTTCTACAGGGTGCGGCAAAAGAGAACGTGGAAAGTATTTTTTCGATTAAAAACTTAACGGATTGAGCAAATCAAACGAAATTCTCCTCAAAGATTCCCTTATAAATAGTTTGGGATATAACTGCACTTAAAAGATAGTATTTCTCTCTTTGTGTCTTTTTTCAATGAATGAATTCATTCCTTGAAAATACATATTGAATATTTATAAAGGAGGAATGTCGCTAATGCGAGTTTAAAAGTACTAAATACAGGAGGAATGGGTTTTTCTGACGAGCTGGAGTTCATCTGATAGGGTGTTTGGGAGCCGGACCGACCTCATACTAATTAGGGTGGAGTGGAGAAGCAGAACAAGGAATCAGAAGAAAGAAGGCGATGGAAGTAGTGAAATGTGGTTTAAAGTGAATTCATGCAGGAAGAGGGAAGGGGATTGATGGTTTCACGGGGCAGTTGAAGAGTGGAGACTAGCAAACGCAACCATCTCGAGAGCTGGGAAAGGGAAATAATGTTTCACTCTCTATTCTTTCGCTCTAATCTAACGTGATTTCCTTCTTCTCTTACCTCTCTACTGAGAATGCTGTTTCGAACAGAATGGAAGCTGGGTGATTAGACCGTTTGGGGAAGCAGAAATATGTAAAATGATGAGACCAGTGGAAATGGAAAGCTGCGAAGAGTCGTGAACGGATTTGGCCCTCCATTCTCGCTCATTTCAAGAGGCCGAGCACAAGGAGGTGGGTCACTTTCCCGATTCAAGCAATTCTTCAGCAATCAGTTCTTTCTCTTTACCTTTCACCTTCTCTTTCAATTTCAATTTCTCTCTTTTTTCTTTTTTTCTCTTTTTCTGTCTCTTCATATCTTCTCTCATTGTTTTTTGTTATACTTCAACTTCTTCATTTTTTTATTTTCGATGAAATTTTTTTCTCTTAATCAGAATAATGTTACATGACTTAATCTTATTTTTCTCGGTCGAAGTTTTTTTTTTCAGGCAATGGTATTAACTCGAAGCCAGATGAGGAAGTTGAGAGAGAGTACGATTTTTTTCTTATCTCATTCTGAGATCTTTTCGTTCAAAAAATGTTGCAATTCTCATGAAGCTATTAAAATTTAGAAAAATGGAGTGTTATAAAATTTGAAGAAAAGAGCTGAGATAGAGGGTGAAAGGGAAAAACTATAAAGATGAGGGGGAAGGTTTCATCTGTTGTATGATCGTTATCCGCTCCTGTCACCGTTCAACTCCCACTCGGAATTACAGAGGATCAGAAAGTATCTCAAGAGGACACATCAGTGGAAGCGGGGTGCGAGAGAAGAGAGAATCCACTCGAACAAAGGAAAATTGAGAGAATCTGGTCGAAAGGTAACATAACATGAATCAAAAAGGTTTTTTTCGCGATTTCAAAAGCTGTGAATTATTATTTTCTCATTTTTCTTTTTCGTTCTCCGATCCCTCGAATCCTACAAAATAGTTCAGATTAACTGACTAGAAACTAAAAAAATGACTGCTCTTCAAGCGAAAATGGGCTAGCATTATGAAAAGCAAGCGATGCTTAACAGTCTAGATGTGATGATGATGATTGTTGCCCGTGTGGTTCCTTTGACGTTGAAAGGGGGTCCGAGAGCTCACGGTAAAAGCTCAGCACACAGTCACACTCACTCACTTCTCTCTTTCTCTCTCATTCACTTTATTTATTTATTTTTTGTTGCCTCTTTTCGCCTTTTTTTGGTTTCGGGCTCTGGCTTTTTTATTTTTTTTAAAAAGCTGATCTAGATGTTGTTGTCTTGCTTAGCGGGTATTCTTCCTCCGCGAGACACTGGAGAAAGTAGTCGAAGCTCTCGACCCTCCACTGTTGCTAGCCCACTCTCTCTCTCTCTCTCTCTCTCTCTCTCTCTCTCTCTCTCTCTCTCTCTCTCTTTTTTTTTTTAAAACTCTTCTTTTTTCTTTCTGTCTTACTCTTTCTCTTTTTGGAGAGATTTAATTGAACATGAAATCAACAACCGAGTGCGGCCAACGCCAAAGGTCTATCGGACTAAGTGAAGTGGAGTTACAGCGACACGAAAAGATATGTCTCGAAGTATGCGGTTCTATCTTACACAGTGGGTAGAGGGGAGGCTCACTGGCCCCTATACGATTCAGGTAACTGTTGAGGGAACTGGAGTGGCCGCTACGTAATTGGGACAGAGTTATCTTATTTTCTCTGCATAGTTGGGACGTGGACTCATGTATTCTAGGGGTTTAGTGTTCAGAACTGGGTTAAGTCGGCTATTTCTGAGAAAATTTCTAACATTTTCCGTGTGTATTTTTCTGAACATTCTCCTGTCGACGTGCGCACCTCGCGTAGGCGACTCCGTTGGCGAAAAACAGCCTAGATCTCTTATGATTCTCCGTATCAGAATTTTGAACTCATCCCTAAAATTTTACGTAGGGACTCGCATCGCTAATGCAATCGGCGAAACCGAATACGCTACTCGCAATCGTGACTTACCGACCCGCGTTCCTTCAAACGGCCTTCCTCTCTCTCTCTTTTCCATATGCTCGCAAGATCTTTTGCCACAAGCCTCATGGGAGGCCGTCATTACAACAAGCTTAGACCATCTGCCCATAGTCATCGAACTTGTGAAGCACGTCGCGAAGAAGGTCATCTATACGAGGTGCGATTGTGGACGAGGCCGAAAAGGCGTCTGACCAAATGGATCTCCAAACAATTCTTCCGAATGGAATCTCCCGAAAGAGACAGCGAGAATCGGCTCCCGGAAAGTTTTTTTTAAAATTCTGATCAGGCAGACCCGGCGTCCCTGATCCGAACACTCCTCCGAATCGCTGGAAACCGTATACCTCGATCTTAATGGCTCTTATCCAGCTCATTTCGAAATTGCTGACGTTGAGTGCAGCATTGTCCTGTTGAACGGTACACGAACCTTGAGCTGAATGAATCAGAAAATCTGGATGTACAGCACTTGCAGATGTTGTTGTAGATTACCCGCCGTAGGTATCCGGCTGGGTAGATGAGGTCTTCTTTGATATGGCTCAGAAAACAATAACCTTACTTACATCATTTATCTAATTACATTTTTTTCTCTTTCTCTCTCGTAGTTTTTTTTCTCTTTTATTTTTTTTTTTGAGAGAGAAAGGAATCACTGGTATAAGAACTTAACAACAGACGTCGGGCTATTCCACAAATCTATGCTTCTTAAAAGTGTGTGGTCACACCGACACGAGAATAAATGACTAGTTGTATGTGGCTCTTCTAAACATTTTGGGCAAAGAGGTGATTGGGCAGCTCCTATTCTGTGTAGGTAGCTGTTAAGGGAACTTGCATAGCCGCTACGTAGTTGCGATAATGTTATTTGTTGTTCCCTGGGAAGTTGATTCGTTGATTTATGGATTCTGGGAGGTTTCTTGCCTAGAACAGGGTTAGGGGAGCAGGAGCTAATGAAATTTCTCACAGTCTCAGTATGTATTCTTCTAAGTGCGGCTTTCTGATCACTGTCTACTAACATTAGTTCTAAGTCCTTGGCATTTTTACGTATAGTTCTAGGTGGTTTGGGTTCCATGCATCGACGATGGGAGGGGTGGTTTGGGAGGAGTCTTGCTCTTGCGACGAATCGCTTGGTAAGCATCGTGTTGTGCTCCTTTACTGGTAACATTTCGCTTTCTAGAGCTAAGTGCTCTGTGCCGGCCATTTCTAAGTTTCCTGTTGCTATCCGAATTGCCTTATTTTGGTTTTCCTGTAGTTTTTTCCAGTGCGTCTCGGCCAATTGAGGGGAGTAAATTGGTGCGGCGTAATTGAGTACGGATCTGGTCATTGTTTTGTAGGTTGCAAGAAGGGTGTTTTTCTGTTGGCCCCTCCGAGGGCACGTAGTATGTTCAGTCCTTTGGCCGTTCTCTGTTTAAGGTCTTCTGCGTGTTGTCGAAAGGTACCGAGTTGGTCTAAGACGACACCGAGTATTTTGGGTGTTTTAGTTGTCGGCAACAGGGTTCCATGGATTTTGACCTTGGGTTCTTTTTTACATTCGCCTGTATGGGTTGTGAAAAGAGTGGCCGTTGTCTTTTCCTTGGATATAATCATTTTTCGTTGTTCCAATTCTTCTACGAGTTTGGGTAGGAAGCGGTTGATCTGTTCTTCACAGGTTTCAATACAGGGGCTTGAGGAGAGAATTGAGATGTCGTCGGCGTAGGCTGTCATCTGCGTGTTTCCTGTTTGTTGCGGGATGTTGTTTATGTAGAGATTGAATAAGAGGGGACTGAGCACTGCTCCTTGTGGGACACCAGATCTGCATGTGAGACGTCGACTGCTTTTTCCTTGGAAATCTACCTTGATTGTACGGCCTCTGAGGTAGCTGGACATCCATCGGACGATGGCTCTTGGCATAGTCGTTTCAGTGAGTTTCTTGCAGAGAAGAGATATGTTCACTAAGTCATATGCTGCAGTGAGGTCAAGGGCGACCATGAGAGTGCGGTCCGGGGGTGGTTTCCGATTGCAGCCGTTTGTTATTTTCCCGGTTATTTCCAGGAGTGCGGTAGTGGTCAAGTGCTCTCTGCGGAATCCATGTTGCCAGTCAGCGATTTGAAAGCCTTCCGTCAGGAATGGTAATATGACCCGTTCGAATGTCTTGGCTATAGGTGATAATATTGATATTGGTCTATAGCCGTTCAGGTTGCTTAAGTCTTTTCCTGGTTTAGGTAACATTATCACTCTTGCATCTTTCCATCTGGACGGAATAATACCGGTCTGCAGCGTGTTATTGAAGAGGATGCAGAGACACTTTCTGAAGTTTTCACCGGCCATTTTGAGTAGTAGAGGGCAGATACCTTCACTGTCTGGACATTTGGAACCTTTGGTTTTCTTGATGGCTTCTTCGATCTGTGCCAGGGAAATTTGGGGAGCGTCTGTCCGTTTGAGGCCTTTAATTAGTCGCGTTGTGCTTCTTGCTGATTTGTCGACTTCTTTAGGGGCTTGTTTGGCCAATTTTTTAGCAAAAGCGTTTAAGGCTGATGTTTGGCATAGACTTTTCCCTTCGTGGGTGATGGTCACGTGCGTCGGTTTTATTGAATTGCCGTCGATAGTTTTTATCGTTTTCCAGAGTTTGTTGCCCGGTTCGTTGTGGCTTATTTCAGATATTTTCACCCTTCAAAGATGGTCGTTTTTTTCACCCTTCATTTTTTTCACCCTTCAAAGATGGTCGTCATTTCTACCAAACGTTCAGCTCCGATAAAATAATGATTGTTGTCGTCCGAATGACCCAAACTCGTCTCATAATCGCCTATTTCTTCTTCTACTAAACAAGTCTCGACAAAATGCTACGCAGCGTTTTCTTTTTGAATTGAATGTTATCTTGCTGTGATACTCCCCATGTCAGTAGATGAGTCTTGACAACTCATCCTTTGGTGGATAAACTTATTTGAAGTTATTTGAAGATACATATGTACTTTTCACAAGCCTTCCTCTTTTCGAGGTTGATGCGGAAGGAGATTTCGGCCATTATTGAGGGGAGTGAGGGGTCCGTATGATTGTCCCTCCTCATTTGGTCTCGTTCTGTGATCAGTTTCTTCACATCTTCGCTCAAGTGAGGCGTGTATCTTGGTACTTTTCCACGGGGGATGTTGTTTTTCGCCGCTTTGGTCAGGGTGGTGGTCAGAAATTTGTGCATTTGAACTGAGTTGCCGGTGAATGGGAAATCCATGAGAAACTTGTTGATATCCCTTTCGAAGTTGATATCCTTCCAGTTTGTTGATATCCTTCCAGTTTGCTTTGTTGTAATTTGTGAAACAACGTGCGTTTGAGATGTTGGATGGCTGTGTTTCGACGTCAATTAGGCATGGGAGGTGGTCAGAGTTCATTCTGTTGATTGTTGACCAGTTGCAATCGATGGCTATGTCGTTCGAGGCGAAAGTGATTTCTGGTGATGCTTTTTGTCTTGTGGGCATCTTTGAGTTGTCGAGACATACAAGATCGCTGTCATCAATGAAGTCGCATAGTTCATCTCCTCTGTTATCCTCCGTACCTTCACTCCAAACTTTATTGTGTGCGTTGAAGTCTCCACCGACAATGAACGGTTTCTTCTGTGCTAGGAGTCGGTTGAAGTTCGGCGCGTATGTGTTGGGGCAGGACGATCGAGGCGGGATGTAAATGTTGCAGATTCTTATGGTTCCTTGGTCAGTTGGCACGTCCACGTTGAGTGTTTCGGCTGTCTGGTCCGTCACTGGGGAAGTCACGTTAGCATAACGAATATTCTCTTTGACTAGTATCGCAAGGCCACCTCCAGAGTTGGAGCGGTCTTTTCTTATGATCATGTATCCTACGATATTGGGAGATGGAGTACTAGCATCCATTTTGGTTTCTTGGATGAGTGCTACGTGAACATTTTACTCATGTAAAAGGTCCTCTAGCTCGGTTAATCGGGCTCTAAGTCCATTAGCGTTCCATTGGATTATCCTCAGGTTCGCTACTGTCTGGGAGGCAGTCGGCTGGATCGGGGCTCTCTTACAAATTCTGCATCTCCATTGGGGGTTCCAATCATTAAGATTGTTAAGGTTGGAACAGCGGAAGTGTACCCATTTCTTACATTTACTACATTGAACACAATTTGAAGGCGCGTTAAAAGAGCATACAGAACAAGGCCATCTTGGGCCTGGGTTAGTCTCAATTCCAGCGATTTCAAGAAGTTTTCGGATCAGAGACGCTGGGTCTTTCTGATCCGTGTTAGAAAAAATGAGGGTTCGGGGGAAGCCGTCCTCGTTGTCCCTTGCGGGAGATTCCATTGGGAAGATTTGTTTTGGAGGTCCATTGGGTCCGACGCCTTCCAGCGTCGTCCACAGTCGCACCACGATTAGGTGACCTCCATCACGACCGCACTTGCAGATAGCCATTCCATTTCATACGAGTAGTGATGAACTCGATTGCTACCGCAGAATGCTCCTCAAACCACGCACATTCCCCTTTAGGTGCAGGGTGTTTCAACCATGCACATTCACCCTTCGATGCAGGGTGTTTCTTACCACCCGCATAATTTTGTGCCATTGGCAAACGAATTGGTTCTGTAAATGAGCTCAAGAACGCAGCCTTTACCTTTTTCCTTATCTGTCTTAGCTCGATTTTTATCATTTTTTTCCCTTTTTCTCACTAGAAAAGGAAACGGGCCAGATCACAGAAGGTTTCAACCAAAAACCTCCCCCGAAGAGAACGATAATGGTTGCTTTGGATATGACCTGAGCGTACGATCTAGTTCACATCCCAACGCTTTGCAGAAAATAGTTCACATCCCGACGCTTTGCAGGAAACTCGCAGAGACCAATATTCCGAGAAGTATCGTGAGATGGTTGTCTAATTATCTTCGGGGAAGATCCGTAAGAGTGACCTTCCAAAACACGACTAGCAGCATTTTCTGGCGTTCCACAAGGCGGTGTGCTAAGCCCCATCGTTTTCAATGCATACCTAAACAATCTTCCAGTACCCACAGGAAACACCAACATTGTTGCCTGTGCGGACGACATCTCAATAATGTCATCGAGTGCAAAGATCAGCGAATGCGAGGACAAAATGAATGAGTACCTTCCCATACTAGTTAATGAACTTGACAACCTAAATATGCAGATCTCCAAAGAAAAGTCCTTGGTCACCCTCTTCTCTACATGCACAGCGGAATGTAAAAAAAAAAAAAGCCGGAAATCAAACTCAGTAACGATCTTCTTCCAATCACAAAAACACCTAAGATCTTGGGTGTGGTGTTAGACCAACTAGGAACTTTCCGACACCATGCAGAGGCCATCAGAACGAAGGCAACCAAACTTCCCAATATCATCACAGCGTTAACAGGGAGGAGAGGGGGGCAGAGCCCCACAACACTCATCGCGACATTTAAAGCAACGACGAGATCAATCATGAACTACGTAGCACCCGTATACACCCCACCACTCGCAAACACTCACTGGACACATTTACAGGCCTGCCAGAACAAAGCAATCAGAGCAGCCACGGATAACCTTCAAATGTCTGGAACACGACATCTTGCTTTTGAGTCAAAACTTCTTCCGGTGAAAGAATAAAATGAGCTACTGACCAATGAATACCTAGCTGAAGCCATAATGCAAAAAGATCACCCATCCCACAACCTCGCCCCTCCGACAACAACCAGCAAGAACTATTCGTCGACACGTGATGAATATGGACCTCAGTCTGGGAGAAAAATTTTGCAAAACAACACTTAAAAACCTGCATACTGATGCCGTCAGGATTTTTCTCAGAAACTGCGAACCAAACCCGGTGCTAAGGTTCAAACCACCTATGATCCATAAGTCAACGGGGTTACTAACTAGGGAACAACAAGTCACCCTATCGCAACTTAGAAGTGGTTACTCGAGCACATTAAACAGCTGCCTTCATAGGATAGGTGCTACTGACTCTCCTCTCTGTCCTTTATGTGTAGAGGAAGCATACTAGTTCACACTCGTTTAACTGTCGTTGTAACCCCAATAGACTTAAGCCGTTAGACCTAAGGTTGTTGTTGTTGTTGTTGTTGCCGGCAAGCAGCCCGGTTCGAAGACTTTTGGTTATGAACGCTCTCTTTAATGAGAGAGATTCTCGTGTTCTTCGGACAAGATACATCCGGAGAAGGGTTTTGATGTCCTTCGCAGTCCTGAGACTGTCATGCTGCACCTTTCATTCATTCATTCATTCTTTATTCCTTCCGTATAAAAGTAAGATGAGATCACACACATAGGAGACCTGTCGCGGGTGCGAGTTCAGTGTAAGTAAGTATACCTACCTACAAAAAAAAATACCTAGTGAAGGCGGACATCGTTGTAGCAACCTGTTTATGCTATAGGCCTTGTGAGTGGGTGGTCAAGCCGGTCCAACATCGTTTTGGGTGGGAGTAGAGACGTCTTGCCTGTCGTTGACCGGAGACAAGCAAGAGGCTATTTGACTGGCGCTTCGACTCGCCATTGAAAAGTATAGCGGAGTATCGGCTGATGTTTTGTCCGGTGGCTTGCCCAGGCCGGTCCGGCATCGCCCTCCTTTAACGAGCTATACTACCCAGTTTTGGTCAGCGGCGGGATTTCTCCCGCTACCTATGGTATAGAACTGTCGATGCTTCAGATTTCATTCCCAAATGAATGTTGTAGTTTTCATTGCCAATTTGAATTTGTAGATTTCATCACCAGTATAGGCTTGCTGTTGTCACTGTAGGTTTCATTGTTGAATGAATACGGATAGAAGGATTGAATCTTTTTTTTTCAAAAGCCAAAGCCCGAACCTAAAAAAGGCGAAAAGAAAAGAGGCAAAAAAAAGAGAGAGAGAGAGAGAAGTGAGTGAGTGTGACTATGTGCGCGAGCTTTTACTGCGAACTCGTGGACCCCCTTTCAACGCCAAAGGAACCGCGCGGGCAACAATCATTGCAAAAGGTAACAACGGACCTTCTAATTAGCCCTGTCGGTTGATAATAGGTACAGAACGCGATGACGTGAACCCTTTGAATGCACTTATTGGGCATCATTTTGTTCAACTTCTCTGGAAAGAATGGTTGTTGTTGAAGGCTCGTCTTCCGGAGTTTTTCTGTCGCCTATCTTGCCTCCAACGAAAACTGATGTCTCACAGAAGGAAAAATCTCTAGTAAGTTGGGAGTGCAATATGCAAACAATATTTCGGGATTTGTAAAATGCACTAGTTACTGATGGTCTTCTCACTAAGTCTTTTGTATCACCCTTTACAACCTGTGAGAGGATCATGTACAATATATTCGGTCCGCCATGATAAATAGATTTTGCATTACAAAATTGGTTAAAACCCAATAAATGAGTCGAAAAAGAGCTAGAAAGAAGAGGAGAAAAAAGTTTTAAAGAAGAAAAGTTTTTATTCAGAGTTAATGAATCGATGAGGCTGTTTCCTCTTACCCGCAGAAATAGCATGTATAATACATGTATATCAAGATTACTAATCAGGAGGGAAAGGCAGACTTGAAAGATTCTGAGAGCATGTGATAGAATGCAGACGATCGAAGCATTTATATCACTAACTTTCTTGGATAGCGCATAGATTTTATCCGCAGTGCGGTTTCGAGAAACATATTTATATCGATTCCTTTTCTTTTGACGTAGCTTTTTCAACAGGACTTGACGGCTTTGAATTGGTACAACGCGAAGTGCAGCATGCCGCAGTCAGAATGGGATCATCTGAGTGTGGGGATGTGGGATGACGTCATCAGGAGAAGCGCCCAGCAGAGAAAGGCAGCCGCTCTTAGGTCTGGGAGAAGAACTGAAATTTTTCATTCAAAATAAATCACATACAGGGTGACCAACAATTATTGCGACACCGAAACCGCGCCATGTGACAGCCTGTTGGTGCTTATTTTGTGTAACGCGCATGTAGAGACTTTTATCATTACATATTTGTAATTCTTGTCTGAAATTTTGGTACAAATCGGTTCATTCTCAAGGTAGTTATATATATTCTTTCTTCCTATATATGTATACACAAGTATAGTACAGTGGATGATTACGCAGATGCGATTTTAGAAAAAGAAAAAATAAAAAAACTCAAACATATATAATCACAGAAATCGGTAGGTTAAACACACTTTAACTTCGATTTAGTAAGAATTACCCCCTGAGAAAGTGCCAGGATGGCCTTCTTGAATAATAAAGAAGAGGGCAAAGTGTTCCATACATTGATGCATCGAGAAACACGGGTACTATGAGAATTGGGCAGTTTAAACCGAAGCAAAATACGGAGGGAGTGGAAAGAGCGATGCTGAAGAGGAGTGGGTGAGATCTTGAATAAATTATGTTGATCAATTGCAGTGTTACCGTGAACTGTTACCTTGTGCACAAAACATAGATCAAGAATGCGACGACGGTATTCTAAAGTAGAAAGCGATAGAGTCCGCAACCGGGACAGATAGTTGGTTGTTGAAAGACCGGCTCTCGCGAATACGCGTCTAATAAATTATCGCTGAACTCGTTCAAGTGTGTTTATATTACCAATGGCCAATGGAGACCACAATTCACAACCATATTCTAGAAGGGGAAGAATGTAAGCCTTAAAGGCGCGGACAAGTACTAAAATAGAAGATGTCTTGAAAGAGCGAAGAATAACATTCATAGCTTTTGTGGCTTTAGAAACCGTTTGGTTAATGTGGTGAGTAAATGAGAGAGCATGATCAAAGAATATTCCTAGGTCTTAAAAAGAAGTAACAGAAGATAACTGATCAGCGCCAATACGGTAAGTAGTAAATGGATTGTTAGACCCGCAGTGCACCACTGAACATTTAGGAATAGAAATGATTAAGCACCAGGTTAGGCCAAAGTCATGTACGATGTCAATAGCGGCTTGGAGTAATGCAGGCGATTCGGAGAGCAACTTAACATCATCGGCATATAGAAAACAATGAACAGCAGTTGACAACCAGTCTATTAGATCGTTAATGAAAAGAAAAGAGGACCTAGGCAACTCCCTTGTGTAAATCCAACCGTTGTTGGCTCAGATTTAGATAAGCAATCATCAACCAAAACACGAACGGACCTGTTAGTAAGAAATGATTGGATAAGAGAAAGAAGAGAAGAGCAAACACCTGCACATTTGAGTTCATGAAGTAAAAACCTATGATCCACAGTGTCGAATGCCTTGGAGAAATCAATGAAACAAATATCGAAAGCACACTTTTTAGACAGTAGAGAGAGATACACAGAGTGAGCATGAACGAGAGATGAAACAGTTAATCGTTTACATCTAAATCCCGATTGATTATGATGAAGAATGTGGCTCATTTCCAGGTGAATGTATAAAAGGTTATATAAGTGTTTTTCAAAGATTTTAGAGAACGAACACCCTAAGGTTATTGGTCGAAAATTACTGATGTCAGTAGCCGTATTCAGAGATCTAATATGAACTCATGGGTAAATTTTACCCTGGTATATTGTAGACCTAAGTTCAACTCAGTTCCGTTTTAAGAAACACGTTGTAGAGACGTCTCAGCTCTTCCACTAAACTTTAGTATAAAGTTTATCCTAAAGTCTACTCTCTGAATTCCATTTTGGCGTAACTACAACTTAGTATAAAGTTTACCATAAGTTTTAGTATAAAGTTTTGTCTCTGAATACGGCCCCAGTTATTTTTCCTTTCTTATGAATAGGTATTACAATTCCTGATTTCCAAGCAGAGGGATAAAGGTGCTAGTTGAGGTGAGTAAAGGCAGTTAGTGATTTTGAAAGTTATGGACTTGTGGTCACTGGAGGAGAAGTGCTACAACGATGTCCGCCTTCACGCGGTGCAGCACGACAGTCTACAGACTGCAAAGGATATCAACAACCTTCTCCGGAAGCATCACGCTCCGAAGAAGTAAACCTCTCCAGAAACGCCCGCTGCACGCTGAGCCAACTCCGCTCAGGCTACAGCAGGTACACAACCACTAATTACACTGGATCGACTCGAAACACACTGGCAACAGTGGCCATTCGTGACTCTACAGCCTTAAGAGCCTGTCACGGATGGAGCCGGATTATCCAGTCCAGAATCGAGCGCGACCTCAGGTGGCGGATAGAGGGACGCCTCCCTACGAAGAATTCGTGCTGGGAGGTAGCGGGAGAAATCCCGCCGTGGACCAAAACTGGGTAGTATAGCTCGTCAAAGGAGGGCGATGCCGGACCGGCCTGGGCATGCCACCGGACAAAACATCAGCCGATACTCCGCTATACTTTTCAATGGCTAGTCGAGGTGCCAGTAAAATAACCTTGAAGTGCAAGAGTGTTATTTACATAGTTGTCTGATCTCACAGATCTACCAATCACGACGAACGCCATGAACGCGTTGCTGACTACTCGGATAGAGAATGACATGGATTGGTCACCTTGGAAGGTTCTCGAAGACTTCGAACGCAAGTGGAAGCTGCAGCCAGATGAGGTCAGCTGTCGCAAAGTGCTGCGAGCGCTCTTGAAAATTCCAAAAGCCTTTTTAACTCTTGAACAGCCTAAAATGAATCTTTTCGAAAAGAAAACACAGAGATTCTGGTGCTGATTTGATGACCCTCGCCCCGAAAATTTGTGAAATCATTAAAGGACCTTCATGTGGACTAAAAACTGCAAAAAGTTATCTAAAGCATTAGCTAATACATGTTCATCGTTCCAAATCATTTCTTCAGAAAACTATGGAGCTTCTACTGCAAAAACTTTCTCTGACGGGAAACACGGAAGAATGCAGACGAATGGTTTGCTATTCAACGGCTCGGTCTAAGACTGAGTTCATCTTTTATAGCGTCAATCGTATAGCGTCTTAACCAGAACTTGAACACATTAATTAATTACTTCAGCCGTATTGGAAGAAGGTAGCAATCAATAAATTGTTTCAAACGAAAGTGAGAGACTGGAGATATACATGCAGTACTTTTGACGGGCCAAAACACACAGCGAGAAAAAAGCGTACTCTCTATTGATTAGTTATATCGAGATATATAACAGATCTGAGAATGTCCGTTATGATGCTAGGTAGGGTACACTTCACATTCTTCTTCTTCTTCCTCGCGCTTGTTCCCGCCTCGCGGCAGGGTACGCGCTCCCCTGAGATGCAGGACAGACCTATCCTGGTAGAACCAGTGGCTGCCTGCTATATCACTGCTAGTGTGATTAGCAGCAGTGGGGAGAGTCAGGGTACACTTCACATTATATCTGTTATATCTCGACATATCTCATCCCTCACTCGGCCTAAACCTGTGCCTCCTCGATATCTATTGAATACTACAGGGGACATAGTATTGAAAAATAAACTTAAATGTTCTCTGCTCTCTACCGAATTCGCTTCTCATTATACTAAGGATGATAACCAACGTATCGCATTGCAAACTGAAGCGGCCCCTACTATGAGCCCCTTTCCTATTTTTCTCCCCTCTTCTGTTCTTAAAAGCCTCTCGAAGCTTAAACCAACGGCTAGCAAAGGTTCAGATGGTATCCCTCAGATTGTCCTCAAGAAATGTGCTAAGTCTCTTGCACTTCCTCTTTCCCATATTTTCAGCTATTGTATTATCTGTGGTCAAGTACCGCCTTACTGGAAACATTCTCTGGTGACCCCTATTCTGAAACCAGGCAAGGAACCTCACTTGGTGTCCTCCTATCGTCCGATTTCCATCCTTTCTCCCTGTTCTAAAACGATGGAGCGACTTGTTAGAGCTTTCATAATCAATCATCTATCCGAGCACTCTATTATACCTATCAATCAACACGGGTTTAGGCGTGGAGCGTCCACAGTAACCAATTTATTAATATGTGAAGATGATTGGACCTCTTCGTTAGCCAAAGGTCTTTCAACGGATGTCATCTACCTTGACTTCTCTCGTGCATTTGACACCATTAGTATAAGTAAGCTTTTGTCTAAATGCACACATTATGGAATTACTGACCCACTCCTTTCTTGGCTTGAGTCTTTTTTAACTAATAGATCTTTCTCTGTGCGTATGGGTAATGTAACTTCTGATCCAGTGAATGCCACATCGGGTGTGCCCCAAGGGTCTGTCCTGGGGCCACTTCTTTTTACTCTGTATATATCCGATATAAATGAGGTACTAGAGAACTTTCCTAATATTCGTTATCAAGCATACGCAGACGATCTCAAGATTTATGTTTTTTATGATAAGAACTCATACGGCGAACGAACTCGAGAGCTGCAATCAGCATTAGATTCCGTATTCGATTGGTGTTTAGTTAACCAACTATCTCTTTCTCCATCCAAGTCTCTCCATATTCACATTGGAGGTCGATCTTTATATTCCTCATACAGTATAAATAATGTTTCCATTTCATGTGTATCTCAGATACGTGACCTGGGCATACAAATAGTTTCTTCTTTGCGTAGGAGAGGCTGTAGCAGACCGAATTAAAAAGACATCCAAAGCAATGTATGCTATGCTCCGTGCGGTAACTGTTAATGATCCTGGTATACTGGTCAAGTGCTTTAAAACTTACGTAATGCCGCACTTGGACTATGCTTCGAATATATGGAATCCATACTATGGAAGAGATTGTGATGATATAGAGAAAGTTTTAAGGAAATTCACTCGCATAGTTTATCATCGGTGTTTCGCAAATGACGTTAATACGAGGTCTCTTCCTTCTTACCCCAATCGACTTGCCCGCCTTGGATTCGTTTCTCTCTCCAAGAGAAGGATATTTTCTGACTTAGTTATGGGTTTCAAGATCTTCCATGGACTGTCGATAATAGATAAAAAACGATTTTTCAAAGAGACTATTCCAACGCGAACTAATATAAATGGCTTATTAGTTCAGGGTAGCAAGAATACAGCTAGAAACAACTCTTATGGAATGCGAATATCCCGCCTTTTCAGCAAACTACCTCGAAACTTGATTAATAGTATGAACCTGAAATATTTTAAATCCCAATTAAAAAGTGGTGTTCTATCTACTCTTCTCTCGTCATGAATTCAGAACTAAATTTTTTTTGTCGTTCAAATTGTTCTACTTATATAGTTTTGTTTGTTTGTTTGTTTGTTTTTTTTTCCCCGTTCAATTCGCTATATTAAAGTCAAATTGATGTATTGCTTTTGTTATCGTATTTGACAATTGTTTAGCTGATCTATTCATTCCTCATTTTCGATTGTAATCAAATTTGTGCGTTATTGCATCGAAAGATGTAGATGAAATATATATATGGCTTCTCGAGGGCTGCTAGTGAACGCCGAGTGCGCCAGCTACATTTTGTACGCTTTCGCGGTAAGAGGTCATAACGCAAAAGCTGATTCTCTGCTCCAGGCAAGTTTCTGAAGAAAAAAAACAAGGTTGATTATGTGATCTTGCTCTTGAAAAATGAAAGGCAGTTTGGATTCCCAATTTATATTTTTTTTATAATTAAATTTAAATTTGTATGTTGCTGAAAAGCAGAATTCCATGAAAAGTTATAGTTCTTGCTTTCAAAGCTTGTTTAGTTTTGGAATGAAAAACTGCAAGTTTTTGCTTGTAATGTGATTGGAGATTGCAGCAATCTCTGCTGAAGTATGGTGAAAGAGGAGAGAAGTTGGCGCTGGCTGCATGTGCCGGAGCTGCTGCCGCGGGTGCCAACCTCGAGAGACTCAAAAATGTGTTTGAATTCTCAATTTTTTAATTTCTCTTCATTTATAACTCTGTCTCAGGACATGACTTTGATTTTTTTGTTGTGGAATACTTGACCTTTTCTTCTTAAAAAAATTGAGTTTGATTCAACAAAAAAGATCGAGTTCTTTTGTCTAATACCGTGACTTTTTTGAATTCGAACAATCCTGCAAAAATTACTTTTTGCTTGTTCATAGAAGCAAACGTTCATAGCTCAATATCATACTCGAAGGTGCTGCGAATGTCTGCGAATGTCGATAAGAAAATGTTGCGACTCCCGCACGAGTCGGTCTTCGATGTGATTTGGCTGCTATCGGAGAGAAGTCACCCGCACAGGTCATGGGAGCACGTTCCACTCATCGAGAAGGTCACACACAAGAACGAACGAGAAGCAGTTTGATTCCTAGGATTAGACTGCATTTGAAGGTCTAATCCCGCCCTGTGAACTAGGAATAATTTTATCATAAAATTCTTAGGTATAACATTTTTTGCGATAACGGAGCTTTTTAGGGCTCGAAATTGTCAATTTTTGGTAGTAAATGATATTTTGTAGAAAAAAGCGTCAGTGAGAAAAACTTTACTATTTCTAAAGTTTTTTGTTGAGATCTTGGAACGAACTCCTCATTCTTCAGGGTTCTTCCGCTATCTTTTCCGAGAAGTTAGCTTTTTAAATAAAAATTTATTTTTGCGCTTTCAAATAAAGTGAATTCATTCCAAAAAGTGTTCGTTACAACAAATAATTAAAACCTGAGCGCTTCAAACATTAATAATTAAAACATTTTTCGATTTTCATATTTATTTCCGTTTCCAAAGAAAGTTACGCAGGCGGAGCGCCACATTACGCACTCTCAATTTCACTCGGCCATTGCTCTTGTCGAAGAGACGTCGCGCATCAACGACTGCCTCGAAAATCAACACAAGACCAGTCCGTGTTTTAGGATTTTTTTTCACTTCCTACCTTTCGCTTTGTCCCGCTAAGACTGCTGAAAAGTTCTATAAACATGTTTTCATTATTATCACAATTTTCTTCTGTTATAACGATCATTATTAGTATTCTCGTCACTACTATTGTTGTTTTACGCGCTGCTCTACGATAAGATGAACCGGCTAAAACCAATGATGAACCTTCTTGATTTCGTTAAATTTGTTCAACGGGTGGGAGGGGGGTCGAACATGGAACTCATCCCACAATATTCGCACACACTACCATTATTTCACACCCATACGTACCCAACCGCGAAACGGGAATAAGCGCGGGAAAACTTATATTTTTTTCGAAAAAAGAATCGTTTATTTTTATTGTAGAGAACTTGTGGTTTCTGTGAGTTATCTGGTGGCTCCGTATGCATATTTTTCCTGAGACGCCTCACTGTTTTCAAAATTTGTAAATAGGCATTTATTAAGTTCTCACTTCATCTAGAAGTTTCCACTACCCTTTCCCATCTCACATGGTATTATGTATAGTTAGTGTTGCTGCAGTTTTCCGTACGCAGCTCATCTCTCGTTTTTGCCGACAGTTGGTTCGGTCGCAGCTGCCCCTCTCAGAGACGATGCAAGTGACGAATCGACTGGCTGCAGGTCTGAAATCCCGCCGGAGGTTAGAGAATAACACTGGACAAATGAAAAGCAATGGCATTTAGTGTATAACATTTCTTCAGGCTCCCTTGTTTCAACATTCAAACATATTTCTATTGTTTCATTCTCTTAGTGAATGAATTAATATAATAAGCACTTCAACTTTTGTGGCATTCAGAAGAAGAAAGATGGATCAGACGTTTCATGTTGTTGTTGTTGTTGCCGGCAAGCATCCCGCATCGAAGACTCGGTTATGAACACTCTCTTTAATGAGAGAAGTTCTCGTGTTCTTCGGACAAGATGCGTCCGGACAAGGGTTTTGATGTCCTTTGCAGTCCTGAGACTGTCATGCTGCACCTTGTGAAGGCGGACATCGTTGTAGCAACCTGTTCATGCTATAGGCCTTGTGAGTGGGTGGTCAAGCCGGCCCAGCATCGTTTTGGGTGGGAGTAGAGACGTCTCGCCTGTCGTTGACCGGAGATAGGCAAGAGGCTATTTGACTGGCGCCTCGACTCGCCATTGAAAAGTATAGCGGAGTATCGGCTGATGTTTTGTCCGGTGGCATGCCCAGGCCGGTCCGGCATCGCCCTCCTTTGACGAGCTATACTACCCAGTTTTGGTCCGCGGCGGGATTTCTCCCGCTACCTCCCAGCACGAATTAGTCGTAGGGAGGCATCCCTCTATCCGCCACCTGAGGTCGCGCTCGATTCTGGACTGGATGATCCGGCTCCATCCGTGACAGGCTCTTAAGGCTGTAGAGTCACGAATGGCCACTGTTGCCAGTGTGTTTCGAGATCAGACGTTTCATGAATTTATTCCTTGCAAACACATATTGAATATTTACAAAGGAGGAAAGTCGCTAACGCGGGTTTAAAAGTACCAAATACATGAGCAAGGGATTTTTTCTGACGACCTGGAGTTCATCTAATGGGGTGTTTGGGATCCGATTGATGGTTTCACTGGGCAGTTGAAGAGTGGAGACTAACAAACGCAACCATCTCGAGAGCAGGGGAAGGGAAAGAATTCTCTAAAAAGTTTCGCTTCATCAAAACATAACAATACCTTTTCTCCGGATTATTATACTTTCAACAAGATATCCATATTTTGCGCATACAGTAAGTTCCTCCTCTAAAATATTATTTTTCTGAGAATGTGTTTGTCAGAGCCTAAGTATGTTGAAACCATTTAATATTGTTTTGATTAAGGTAGTATAAAATCGTTTTCTAGTTTTCCTATCATTTTAAGACAAGATGTCTACGATCAGCTACTCTTCTCGAAACACACTGGCAACAGTTGCCATTCGTGACTCTACAGCCTTAAGAGCCTGTCACGGATGGAGCCGGATTATCCAGTCCAGAATCGAGCGCGACCTCAGGTGGCGGATAGAGGGACGACTCCCTACGAAGAATTCGTGCTGGGAGGTAGCGGGAGAAATCCCGCCGCGGACCAAAACTGGGTAGTATAGCTCGTCAAAGGAGGGCGATGCCGGACCGGCCTGGGCATGCCACCGGACAAAACATCAGCCGATACTCCGCTATACTTTTCAATGGCGAGTCGAGGCGCCAGTAAAATAACCTCTTGCCCTTCTCCGGTTAACGAATGGGTCTCGCCAAGAGGATCGCCGACTGCGGTGCGAGTGTAGACGGAGAAAATCTCTCCGGACTCAAAAGGATCCTCACCACCAACCTATCCCAAAAGGACTCCCCTCGACAGGACCTATGGGCAAGACAACAACAACATCAGCTACTCTTCTGCGCTTTGATGTTCAAAAAGTTCACTCCAGGTTACTCTACTCTCCTCAATTCTAATGTCACACAATAATTACGGTAGACTTAGCGAATGATTACGGTAGACTTGGCGAATAATTACGGTAGACTTAGCGAATATGTGATTACTAAATTAGTTCAACTCTCTTCTGAACAAACCATTAGATAATTGTGTCATAGTATCTCTTGATATTTTTCTTTTTGCTATCTAACAAAATGATCTTATAAATAACAAAGTTGTTATTTCCTTATTTCTTCTCATCTTTTTCAGAGTTCTTAATGATGATCACTAGAGAAACAATTTATAACAAGGAGTTACTGCATAATAGAATATGGTCAAGTTTTTTTTGTTGTTGATCGACCTCTTCCTTTCCCCCTCCGCTCCCTCTCTCTCTCTCTTTCTCTCTCTCTCTCTTTCTCTCTCTTTCTCTTGTTTTCTCTCTCTCTTTCTTTTCCTCTCTTCCTCTCTCTCTATCTCTTTTTTCATCTATTCCTCTTTCTGAGCGAGAATTTTGCAGACGACCGCTTCAATTTCCTCTCCAAGTTGGTCTCAGAAGTGGACGGTAAGAAGGAGCGGCCCCACCTCGTTCTTCCCTGCGTTATCCTGTCAGTGGGCCTTTTCAAGTGCACCAGATTGTGTTCATTTGTAGCTCAATGAAATGAGCATCGTCTGGTTTTTGAGATTTCAGATCGTTTCGTGGATAGGAAAATATATATAATCATGAAGGATTGCTTTGTTTAATACTCCATTGTAGAAAAAACTATTCAAACTTGAAAATAAAAGAAGTTTTTAATGAAGCATTGAATTGGAGACTTTCTATTGTAACCCCCGTAAAGAAGAAACTTCATTACAGTAACCCTACAAATTATCGCCCTAACAAAATCACGTCTCTCTTTTGCCGTAGTTTCGAAAAAGTTCTAGCAAAAGAAATGAAAATACATTGTGATAGTAATAATATTTTACCAGACGAACAATTTGGTTTCAGACATAAGAGATCAATTGAGCAATTGATGTTATTTTTAGAAGATTGCTCCGTCGAATTATGTAGATGAGAAAAAGTTCACTGATGTAATATATTTTGACTATGAGAAGGCGTTCGACAAAGTATATCATGTAATACTTTTTTATAAACTGAAAGAGCTGCAATTTCCAAGGAAGATTATATGTTGGATAGAAGATTACCTCAGAGCCAGAACATTCCAAGTACGTGTCAGGGACTCTCTCTTCAGAAGCCTACTAATTACTAGCGGCGTCCCTCAGGGTAGAGTACTAGGACCCCTTATATTTTAGCCTCACTGCCCAAAATGCCTCACTGCCCAAAATTCCTCCCAAAAGACGAGCCGAAAAAACTTCTTCCAACGATTGTGATCCTACTGGAGTTGCTGCTCTGACTTCAGCACTCGACAGCTGTATTTCTGCCGAATCAGAAGCAAAGAAGCCTTCCCTGCCTCCTCACGTCTTGCTACTCCTGAAGACGTGCGCTGTTGTCATCAAGAAACTATCAGATATACATTCCACTCAGTCCCCCACCGTCGACTTAATCCAGCACGAAATTGAAGAGGACAAAAGACTCCGATCTATTGTCATCGAAAAGGCTCCAGAACATCCGGATCCTACTGCTCTCCCTTCTTCACAAACAGCTCATGACAACGCTCTGGTTCTCTCGCTACTCGACGCAGCTGGCGTAGCTGTTCACGGACTGGCCCATTTTCGGATGGGTATCAATCACAACTCTAATGGGCGACCGGCCTCCAGACCGCTGAAGGTCATTCTTCCAGCGAAGTCACTTCAGCGGCAACTTCTCGCACGTGCCTCTTCACTTCGGAATGACAACCGCTTCAGAAACATTTTCATTCGGCCAAGTCTGACCAAAGAAATGCGAGAGAAGGAGTTCTTGCTTCGGCAAGAGAAAAGAAGACTAGTGTCCGAGGGGAAAGACGTCGTTGTCTACAATGGAGAAGTGATACCAAGAGCAGAAGCCGACGCTATTCGTCGTTCGAGGCTGCAAACTGTTAGACCTTTATCTTCTTTCCCGTCAAACTAAGATCATGTCCGGGTAAGAATTCTCTCAAGTTCTTCTATTTTAACATGCGCTCTATATGTAATAAACTAGCAGCCTTCCGAATTTTTCTAGAAGCTGAGCAGCCAGATATTGTAGCGTTGTCCGAAACTTGGCTCCATGGTAGGATTAAGGATTGTGAAATTGTTGGAGATCTCCCTTATGTTGTTGTGAGAACGGACCGTGACTCTAGAGGCGGTGGTGTTTGCATTGTTATTCGTGATGTATACTCTTTTACTAAGCCAGCAATAGATTTCTCTCGTACAGAAGTCATAGCCATCGATGTTCTTATTTCAATTTGTTTTCTACGAATTGTTGTGTGTTACCGTCCACCCAGTTATAGTTCAGATCAGACAAGAGTTTTTTGTGATTTTCTATCCGACCTTTTCTCAACATCTAATCATCCCTTCTTCCTGGTGGGCGATTTCAATTCTGATTCCCTGAGTCCTCCTGTTAGTCTTTCCGATAATATAATTCATTCTCTGATTTCCTCCTTCAACCTCTCGTTTCTGTGCCGCCTCCCAACGCGCCAAAACCGATCACTTGACTGGTTCGTTACATCTCATCCTTCTCTTTTCTCCGAGTCCCGTATTATTCCCTCATTTCCGTCTTGTGATCATTTAGGATTCGATACCAATATACATATATGCTTGGACCGTATCGACGTTGAACATGTTCCAGACTATTCTCGAACTGATTTTTCTGCTTTGAATGATTACTTGTCCTCTATAGATTGGGAAGCTGCTTTCGATATGTTCTTTTGTGTAGATGACCTTTACTCTCGCTTCCTACTATTCCTCCACCACGCTCTGTCCTTGTATGTTCCAATGAAGGCCCCTCGCTCGTCTTTCTCTGCCTATCCACCCCATATTCGTAGCTTGATCTCTTATCGAGATGCACTATTTCGCAATATTCGTTACCCACTTGTTCGAAAACTGTATGAGAAAGCTAGTTGTGATCTACTTAAACAAATCAACAAGTGGAATAAGCACTGCCTCAAGAAAAGGCTCACATCCTCTCGTAATTTGTACCGGCATATCTCTTCTCTCACACGTCCCAAACCCAATCCTCCTCGTTTTCTCATTGATCGAAATGGTTCTGTTTTGACTGACTCTCAAAGTAAATGTGACTTACTAGCAGCTGAGTTTGCCTCTTCCTTTACCCATGATGACGGTTTGTTACCCCCGCCCCGCTGGAGATCCCATTCTTCCACAAGCTAATCTAAGTATCTTTCTTCCGTATACTGTTTCACGTGCTTTGTCTAAATTGAAATACACGGGTAGTACCGGTGCCGATGGAATTCCTCAGCTTGTGTTCAAAATGTGTCATTCTTCGCTTTCGGTTCCTCTATCCCACATATACAACTTCTGTCTTATCACATCTTCGACTCCTGCTATTTGGAAGCTTTCTTTTGTGACCGCAATTCTTAAACAAGGCAAAGAACCCTCGTCTCCTTCCTATAGGCCCATATCGATATTGTCCCCTGCATCAAAGACAATAGAGCGCCTACTTCGTAAGACTATTATAGAGCATCTAGAAAGATTCGATGTGTTGTCTAATTATCAGCACGGTTTTCGAGAGAAGGCTTCTGTTGTCACCAATTTATTGATGTGTGAGGAAGACTGGACGAGAGCGCTAGGGAGTGGACTTTCCACCGATGTCATATATCTCGATTTTTCTCGAGCTTTCGATACAATTAGTATTCCTAAGCTTCTCTACAAGTGTAGACATTATGGTATACCATCTCAATTGTTATTGTTTCTGGAATCCTTCTTGACAGATCGCACTTTTTCAGTTCGCATTGGTAGGACTCGTTCTCCTCAATTTAATGTGACATCAGGGGTTCCCCAGGGTTCTGTCCTTGGACCTCTGCTATTCATCTTATACATAACTGATTTGAACCATGTACTAGCTCAATTCCCTAATGTGCATTTCCAAGCATTTGCCGATGATATTAAAGTGTATGTGTCTTATAACAAAGATACCTTTTTAGAGCGAAGTCAAGAACTACAACTTGCACTCGATGCTATTACTGTTTGGTGTGAATGTAATCAACTCTCCTTGTCTCCCAGTAAAACTCTTCATCTGCATATAGGGTACCAATCTCTCATCGCCTCCTATTCAATCTGCCATGTTCTGTTATCACGTGTCAACCAAGTTCGCGACCTGGGAGTACAAGTTGTCTCATCATTGCGCAGAGGCCCAGCTGTTGAAGATCGAGTGAGCAAAGCAACGGCAGCCATGTATTCACTCCTCCGTGCTGTTCCCATCAACGACCCAGTTATTCTACTCAAATGCTTTTCCACATATATACTTCCTCATCTAGAATTTGCATCTTGCTTCTGGAATCCATATTATAAAAAAGACTGCAAAATTATCGAGAAAGTACTTGAAGCTTTTACTCGTATTGTATACTACCGATGCTTTCCTAATCCTGATTATCCACGTGCACTTCCTTCTTATTCTTGTCGATTGGCTAACCTAGGTCTTTCTTCCTTGATAGACAGGCGGAAAAGCGCGGATCTTATGATGGGTTGGAAAATTTACAACAATAGTTCCATTGTCGCGAAGGAAAAGTTCTTCAAATGGGTTCCGATTACACGGACAAATGTTAACGGTTTGTATGTCGAAGCAACACAGAATACGGCCCGTTTCCATTGTTTCTCATTAAGGGTAGCACGTATGTTCACTAGATTATCGAGAGATGTGTTGAATGTTCCGAGTGAACACGTTTTTAAAAAAGCTGTCATCAATATCATTGATACACTTTAGTTTTTCCGTTTCGAATCAGCAGACATATGGATGTAATTATTAGACACTACATATGACGCGCTCTGTAATAAATTGTTACAAGAATTGTTTTAGATTTCTTTTCTTTTTTTTCTTTGCTTCTTAAAGACACCATTGTTATCTGTGGTTTTTGAATGTTTGTTTTTGCACTGACAAGTGTAGATAAAATATATATATATTTTCACAGCAGATGTAGTTCGTGAAATAACTAACTCAGGTTGTAAAATAAAAATTTATGCTGACGACATGAAGCTTTATAAATCCTCCAATCCCTCCGATTATCATATCGTATTACAAGTCGCCATTGACTCAGTTGTGAAGTGGTCAAACGCCTGGCAACTCCCTTTATCCCTACCCAAATGTGCTGTCTTGCGTATAAGTACCCAGAGCCCCTTACCTTTTCCTTATTCCGTCAATTAGAGTTCCCTTAAATATTTGGATGAAGTTAGAGATTTAGGATTTCTATTAGACAATTGCCTAACATTTTCTTCCCATTGTTCGGCCGTTGCATTGAAAGCAAAGAAGGAAGAAGCTCGTAGAACCTCGTAGAAGAAGAAGGAAGAAGCTCGTAGAACCCGTAGAACAACTGGAACTGTAACGGACGCAGCCCACGAAGACTCACGCCGCTACTATAAAGTCTTTTCGGTTGTGTGGTAGATCTGGATGTCAAGGGATACTCCCTCAAGGACACCAGATTTCTTGTAGATATAATTCGGGCTTGAAAGCCTTTTCTTGTCTTGCCTGCCACGCGAGATTTCCAAAGATAGTCTTTACAGGTTTATTAACAGAACTAACGAACGAATAAATAACGAACTAAGGAACCAACTAACAAGAATAAACTATAGAGAATGAGGACTGATTAAAAGAGAGAGAATTATGGAGAGAGAAAGACGAGAGAAGAACGAAGTTAAGAGAACTCGAAAACTAGAAGTGAAAATTAAGAGAAGAGTAACTCACGTTATGTTACCCGGATCACTATCTAACTAACTAGTCCCTAATGAAGCTAACTTCGCTCTTCCGACGGCTTGACTGCCTTCTTTCGGACCTACGACAAGCGATTGAGATCGGCTGTGTGCAACAGGACGTATTTGTCTCAAACTTGGGTAATTACCTATATTCTTGAGTTGAAACATAGGTGAAAATAACGCGCGCGCGGAAGAAGACGAAGAAGACAGACTTCTAAACTATTTGAGCGTTAAGGCTAAAGAGAAGAAGAAGAAATGTTTCCTACCGGAAGAAAGACCGAATAAGAAATTTGTTGTGAAAAGAGAAAATATAGAACTTAAAATAATAAGTTATTAACCTCACAAATAACTTATAAGGTGATTCAACACAACAAAAAAAATACAAAACAACACAAAACTGCAGAGAGCGTTTCGAATTATGGCCTAAAATATTTATGTGAAAAATAATTTCAATTAGAGAAAGTTCGGGAAGCGTCGCCCTTACACTAAAACTACCTACACCAAAAAGGGGTAACCATAATATGATTAGAGCTACTGTCTCCTCACCAAATCACAAAACAAATCCAAACTCCTCGCTATCAAAAACAACACAACCCAGCAAACTAAAAACTCAATCACCCTTCCCAAAACGAAATGCTCTCGCGCGGCCGCAACGCTGCCGCTGTCGTGTCTGGTAGGGAAGTTGCCCCGTAGAACAGTGTGAGCAAAAATACAGTACATAAAATTATCAGCCTCACCAAAAGTAAAAATTAAAAAAAAACAGAATAGTTTACTAACTACTTATCAATAATAATTTAACAATTCAAATGTTTTCTGTTCAAAGAACTTTCTTCTCAAAAGAGTCTCTGTGTCTGAGAAATCTTCGCTGCCTACTCTGTCATTTTTTAAAGTTTCCTTAATATTTTTTCATCCTTCACTCCCTCACTCGTTCTTCTTATCCTGCCTTCTCTCACCCATTCGGTCTCTTTCAACTACCTTGGTTTCCCTACTTTTCCTACCTTCTCTGCTTCATACAGCTTCGCTGCCTTTCTTCCTCTCCTTTTTTTCGAAAACTATAAGTACTCAAACTCAAGTAAATAAAAGGTTCAAATTTTTTTGTTTCCAAAAAGCGCACCGACGAAGTCAACCGCCATTGAAGGCATACCTTAGTTTTGTCGAGATAGAAGATAATTTACATAGAACGGCTTGCCTAGAAAACAAAAGTCAAGATCCGCGGGAGTTCGAAGCGTAGGCCCGCCAGAGACGGTAGATTTACAAGGTTAAAGTAAAAACGAATTTTAAGATAGAATTTCGGTAATATCTCGGTGCTTCGTCTTCTTTTTTGTTCTTCGTATTCTCTTTGGCTCGGTGTTTACAAAACATTTCAGAACTGAAACCTCGCCCGTCAGATTCAATGACCATTTAATACACTTATTTGCTGTGTCGTGCCTTTTTGAATGCGCTGTTGAAGAGACAAGATGTGTCCGAACGTTTCGTTTTATCAAAGCATCTTCAGCGAATATATATCATCTAAATAACAATGTTGAGCACAGCAGTATCCATCGAAGAGTCAAAATCAACAAAAAAAATAAGGAAATGAGTAAATGAACAAGCAACATGAAAACAAGAAAATACGAGAAACGAACCCAGGAATGATGATAATGATGAAGGGTCAGAGATGAGAGACCACCGTAGAAGAATATATAGACTATCAGAGAACACAAAAAAACTATAAGTAATAGCAGAGCGAGCGGAATGTGATCTTATGAAAGAGGAAGGAGAGAGAGGTGAGAGAGCTATTCTGCCATTTCGCTCTTATTGTTAAGATCGGGTTTATGAGTGTCAATCAGCAAGGCTTCAACAATCCTACGGCGAACAACATTAGTTTCGACATGCAAAATAGAGCCGGTGAGAACAAATTTTTCAGTCGGATGAGAAGTAAGAACATGTTGTGCAAAGGCGTTGGTTGCGTATGAACGGGCCTTAGGGTTCTTAGCTGCACGAATGTGTTCTATGGCCCTAGTATGGACTGGACGGCCTGTCTGACCGATATAGAACATTCCACATGAGCATGTTATCTTGTATATTGCACCTGATGTGCAACAGACACCAGCTTTTGCGCTCGGGCAGAATATACAGGCTTCAGTGTTATAAATAACTCTATCATGATTACGATTTTTGCATAACATTTTTATTTATTTATTTATTCATACATCAATACTGATGTGACAAAACATAAGATAACTCATACAATAGTGAGCGTTGTTCTTGACAATAACATCTGAACAATGATTTTCTAGAATAAGAAAGGAGAGAGAAAGCAAAAAAAAGGGAACAACTCAGAGATTAGGTAAGTGCAGATCGAGAATTTCAAGAACATTTAGCATCTTGAGCCTCTTTTTGAACACATTAGAGTTAGGAGAAGTCATAACTTGAGCAGGTAAATTAATCATCCACCTAGACGTTCTTACTCCAAAACAATTGAAAGTTAACCTCTTATTTGTGAAAGGTATGTGGAAATTAAAGGCGGATGTTCTACCATTACACGGTTTGAACACATAAAAGGTACTAACTTTAAGATCAACTTCACCTCGGATTATTTTGAAAGCGTAAGTGAGATCATTAATGATTCTCCTACAATATAGAGAGGTCAAATTTAAAGTATTCAAACGATTCTCATAACTAATATTAGGAGAGCAGTTTAAATTACATCTAAAATAGAGAAGTTTAGTAAATATATGCTGGACCTTCTCTATTTTCCTAATATCATTTTTTAAATGAGGAGACCAAACCGATGAAGAAAATTCACAAATCGGTAGAACATATGATTTGTAACATCTTACATATATATCTGGTGTGATACATGAAATAATTCTGAATAAGGCATAAACTGTTTGTAATGCCTTCCGACATAAAAGCTCATATTGTGATTTGAAAGACAGGGAATCATCTATTAAAATACCTAAATCTCTAACAGAGGTTGATTTCGTGAAAAGAGTATTTGGACTTACATAATAGGTTGAGCATGGGTTTTTATTACCTAAATATAGAACAATGCATTTCTTTTCAGCTATTGCCAACTGCCATGTATCGCAATACCTATCGAATTGATTTATTGCTAAACAGAGTTGGGATTTAGCGATTTGAGCACCTAGTTCATCATAAGAAATATACAACTTAATGTCATCAGCGAACAGCTGAATACTAACTGAGGGTAAGTTGGAAAAAATTCGAGGCAAATCGTTGATATAGATCAAGAAGAATAGCGGCCCTAAAACCGATCCCTGTGGGACTCCAGATGATATTTCTCTAGTGTCACTAAATGTTCGGTTGACCTTAACACTGAAACAACGTCCTGTTAGAAAACTTCTCGTCCATCTCAAAAGATTTCCACGAATGCCTAAACTTTCTAGTTTGTGGAGAAGTTTACAATGCGAGACAACATCAAAAGCCTTAGTCAAGTCATAATAGAGACAATCGACAGATTTACTTTGGTCGAGGGCTCTCGTCCAACTATTAGTTACCGAAAGAAGCTGAGATTGAACTGATCTTCTAGGAACGAAACCATGTTGCTCTTCAGAAAATATAGAATGCATGTCCATCCACTTTGTTATCCTATCACGAACTATGCGTTCGAAAACTTTAGAAGGTGTGGGCGTGATTGCGATAGGTCGAAAGTTGTCTACATTCAAGGGTGGAGATTTTTTTGGAATAGGAGTGATGTAAGATATTTTCCAAAGAGAAGGAAAATGGCCAAGTTTAAGAGAGAAATTGAAAATATAGCTTAGTGGTTCTGCAAGCGACGAAGCGCATTCTTTGTAAAATTTCTGAGGAATAGAGTCAGATGTCTGCGTAAGAGAAGGAGACAGCTTTTTTAAATAGTACTTGACGTCTCCGGGAAGAATAAGCATATCAGTTAGGGAATGATCAATAACTCTATCAACATTCGGAATCAAACCATCATCGATTGAGAAAGCGGAACAGAAAAAATCGGATAGAGCACTAGCTTTAGCTTCATCCGTGTGAACAAAAGAACCAACTAAATCTGTGAAAGATGGAATCGAAGAATGGGATTTTAGACGATTTCCTACGTATTGATAGAACTTTCTAGGATCGGAGAAGAAAGCCTTCTGTCGATTTATTTCAAACTTCTTGATTTCCTTGTCAAGTTTTCGAGAAGTGCGTTTGAATAATTCTAGAACAGTGGGAACATGAATTTTAGAGAAAAGGGCTAATTTATGCTCGAAGAGGTTACGGATGTGCTCAGGATAAGTTTCAAAAGCAGCTTTCCTACGTTTTCTAGGGATAAATTTCTCAATTAAAGACTTCGCAATAACATTCAATCGATCAACTAGGTCATCTACAGAAATGAAATCATCGAAAACAAGTGTCCAGTCCATATTTGATAATAGCTTATTGATATCTGCATAACTGGCCCGGTTGAAATCAAAAACTTCTACAACAGGTTGTGGGTTCGAAAGTAAAAATACAGAAAAAGTAATCGAATTGTGATCAGAGTTAGAGAACGGAGGACAAACTTTACAATTAGAGATACAGTCAGCTTTAGCAAGAACATGATCTATTATTTTCTTACCATGTGTAGGCTCAGTTACAAATTGATGAAGAGAAAAGTCTGTACACAAGTCGATAAGAGGCTCAGTTGAAGAACATTTTTTGTCAACAACAATTTCTAAGTTGAAATCACCACAAAGTACAGATTGTTGAGGTACCGCTAACAGTTGAGTAAGAACATCGAAAAAGGCATTATTCTGATGCACAGTAGTGTTTGGCGGTCGATAGCATATAATGAAACGTGTTCTGGAGAGTGATAAGTTGCATAAGAGATCGAAAGCTAAGACATCAGCTGATATTTTAGTCTTGAGAGTTACAACAGAGTATATTAAATGATTACGGAGAAAAGCACAGACACCACCACCTCTTTTTGAAGTTCTATCACAGCGGAGCACACAATAAGGCAGATTAGCTGTCAATGAGGCATCTACTATGTTTTTATTTAACCAAGTCTCACTACATAATAGAATATCTGGTTGTGTTGATGACAAATAATGGTAAAGTAGATCAATTTTGTTTTTGAGGGAACGTGCATTGAAATAAGAAACAGAGAATACTGAACTAGATTTATTGGAAGTTGAAAATAAAGATCTATAACATAGTCCTTTCTGGATCAGTTTCCCTGATTAGAAGATGTTGGTAACCGCAAGGGGGGCGGTAGAGTTCTTCGTGCTCCTCCAATTTCTTCTTTCAGCCACAGATCATCCTTGTAGAGAACCCAAGTCGACGATGGATTAGACAGACGGAGTTCTTTCAGTTGAGCTCGCTTTGCATTCCAGGTCATCAACTCATCAGGCGTCATTGACTTCCTGATGAAAACCCCCTTCCAACGGGGGTTTGAACGGATGGAAGAAGCTGAACGAAGTCCTGCCAACATGAAAGAACGAGCAGGAAGCATTACTTTGAGTAACCTACGATTACCTTGACCCATTCTGAAAACGGCTTCTGGTCTAACTTGAATATTGAGATCATCCAGAAGAGACTGGACGATAGCCTCGTCATGGACGACCCTCTCGCTTGCTGCTGGAGAGAGACTTTCTGGAAGACCCGCGATGACCAGAGAACGTGCCCTTCTGTGAGACTCTTGATCAGAAGTAGTTGACAAGAAGGCGGAAGGCGACCCAGATGATTTCAGTGTCGCGCTAGGGGGAAGGGATGTTGAATTGCAATGACATGTCTTGGAAGATATGGCTTCGAGTGTAGACGAAAGCATGGTTATGATCCGAGAAATGGATTTCCAAAGTGGAATCGAGATTCCGTCTGGAGCATCTAATGTAGCGAAGGCGACAGCTTCGGCAACTGTTTCGGAGATTGAGACACTGGCGGAGGGAGATTTGGTCGAAGGAGAAGACTTCGGAGATTTTGGGGAGGAATTCTTTTTGGTTCTTGGCATTTTCGTGTATTGTAACTCTTTCTCAACTTCCTCATCATTGATTGAGGAGAGGCCGGTGACTTCTCCAAAACATCCACATCTTCTAACCCTACATCATGAACAGCACGACGAATATCTCTAGAAAAAGCATCAGAGATGAATGGTATTGTAACTCTTTCTCAACTTCCTCATCTGGCATCGTAATATTCTTTATTCCAGTTGTAATGGTTCAGACATACAACGGATGGTGAGAGATTACAACATGGTAATCAATATTTTAAAATGAACAACAGCCAATAAATGATCAGGATTCTAATTTAAGTACTGGAATAGAAACTTCTTAGCTGACAATGCATTCAAATTGAAAAAATGAGAAGGAAGAGAATTCCAATCATTCACAACTCTTGAATAATGTGTTTTCTGTGTTGAGTCGTTGAAAAGATGCAGTTTGGTTAAACGATACATTGACGATTCTCAAACGATACATTGACAATTATATTGTGATAAGCAGGGTCCAGGCAGCCATAAACAGTTTGTTCGAATACCTTAACAAACAGGCTGACCACATTCGTCTCACTAGAGAAGTTGCTGTTAACAACTCTATTCCATTCTTGAATATTACACTAACTTCTTCAGGTGAGCGCTTACTGACAAAATTGTATAGGAAGCCCAATAACAAAAACATTCTTCTGCACAGCAGTTCTAACCATCCTATGCATGTGAAACGTGCTACTATTACACATATCAGTAGATTCTAGTAAGAAATGTGAAATTTTAGCATCCGAATTCGCATCTTCTTTCACTCATGATAATCACTCGCCTCCCCCTATGTATTGCCCTCGCATCACTCCTAAGATGTGTCCTTCATTGTTTCTCCCTTCCACAGTTGAACGTTTTCTTTCTAAACTGAAATATTCTGGCAGCCATGGGGCAGATGATATTCCTCAACTTATATTCAAGAAATGTGCTTCTTCTATTGCTCTTCCTTTGGCTCACATTTATAATATTTGTATGGACACTGGTTCGACTCCCACTATCTGGAAACATTCTTTAGTGACAGCCATTCCGAAACAAGGCAAGAATGCATCTATACCCTATTCATATAGACCTATGCTATTCTCTCACCTGCTTCTAAAACGATGGAAAGTCAACTATTTTTGAGCACTTGAGTCGATACAACATTTTGCCTGTGAATCAACATGGTTTTAGAAAGAATGCCTCTGTAGTTAGCAATTTGCTAGCTTGTGAAGATGATTGGAGTCGTTCGCTTAGTGAGGGCTCTACTGTCGATGTTATCTATTTAGATTTTTCACGTGCGTTCGACACTGTCAGCATATTCAAACTTCTCTACAAATGTTCTCATTACGGCATATCCGATCCCTTACTCTCTTAGCTAAAATATTTTCTCACTAATCGTACTTTTTCTGTCCGTATGGGAGACAAGATGTCCACTCCCCGCCCAGTCATATCAGGCGTTCCGCAAGGATCGGTTCTTGGTCCCGTTCTCGTTATTCTTTACATATCTGATTTAAATTCCGTTCTTGAACCATTTCCGAACGTTTGTTACCAAGCATACGCTGACGATGTTAAGATTTATGTTTCGTACAAGAAAGAAAACATCGTTGAACGCTGTCATGAATTACAATTGGCTTTGAATGCTGTATATGATTGGTGCAATTTTAATGATAAAATATGTAGAGAAAATATATATAAATAATTTATAACTAATACGCCTAAACGATCATCTCGAAAACGTAGAAAATTACAAATTGTTAAAACACACAAGTTGTAGATGGGGTACCTAACGGCGTTCGCAGACCTATGCGAGCTCTCTAAAACAGAACTATTTCAAATAATATCTGGAAATCAAAAAAACTTGTCTCTCTCGAGACCATCTACACTTGATTCATCCTTCCTTCTCGTATTGCTCGCTTACAATGTCGCAGGATGAGCGAGAAGAGCAGATTGAACTGACAACTTTCATCCCCCCGCAAGGATATCAACAATGATGAGATGCCTGTAGGCAGAATTATTATTTCATCCATTCATCACCTATGCTTTCATTAATTCATTATTTATTCCTATTATGCAAATACGATGCATGAATTTGTTGCCAGATGTGAGTATGTACTCAGCGAATCAATGTAAACAATTTAATTTAATAGACTCATTTATAATTTCAGTGTTCAACAACAAGCCTCCCTCGGATTCTCCTTGTTAAAATTCCTTATTTTTTTCTTAATTTAAGTGTTTCTCATTATAACCATTGACTATGTGATTGATGAGTTCGAAATTTTGAATTAGATAAACAAATAAAAAGGTAGAATAGTAAATGTTCTAAATAACCTTGGAAGTATTGTCTATTTTTCTTGAAGTTATAAACATAAAGAGCTCGAGACCAGGGGTTAAATGCGACCGGACAAATTGATGTTTTGATAATAGAGAGAAAAAGTGAAATTTTGCCAAAAAAGCATAATAATGATAATACTACAGTTGAAAAAAAGTCTAGTGTTTTAGATTCAATCAATATAAAACTAAACATTATCAACGTATTTTCAACAAAAGAAAACTCCTAAAAAAATTTACTCAGTCTCACAATCAGTTAAGAAGATGATTACTGGTAACAATTAAGTAATGAAACGGTTCAAGCTCTGATGAGTTTTCCTGGATGAGCCGCAGAGAATTTTGAATTGTTTTTCTTGGAAATTGAAATCTCCTACGGGCTTTTTGGAGAAAAACATACTTCTCTTTCAATAAACTGACCGAAACGTCTGTAGATTCACTATTCATAATGTTTCCAAACAAATGAGAGGAGCTCATGATACCGCTCTGAAGAGCGTCCAACTGGAGCTGATCGGTTAACTGAAGCTGAATTAATCTTCTTTTTTTTCTCTTATTAAAAAAAATTCATGAAAAGAATTTAGAAGTTTTCTTACCGCATGTTGTTCTTAGACAACTTATGAAACTTAAATCTACTGGTAGTACAGGTAGTGATGATATTCCTCAGATAATGTTCAATAAATGTGCCTCATCACTGTGTCTCCCCCTGACGCACATTTATAACATGTGCATCATGCTCCAATCTACTCCCAAAATATGGAAGCATTCCTTCATTTCTGCAATTCCGAAACCTGGTAAAGATCCTAGTTTTTCTTCATCTTATCGTCCCATTTCCATTCTTTCTCCAGCCTCTAAAACTATGGAACGCCTAGTTCGAGACATTCTTGTTGATCATTGCGCGAAAAACAACATAATCCCTAGTAACCAACATGGATTCAGAGTCTGTTGTCACTAATCTCTTAGTTTGTGACGATGATTGGACTAATGCTTTATCAATCGGCCAGTGTACGGATGTTATTTATTTAGACTTTTCTAGGGCATTCGATTCCATAAGTATTCCGAAACTCCTCCACAAATGCAAATATTACGGCATCAACGATCCATTGCTTTCCTGGTTACAATCATTTCTGACGGAGCGTAGTTTTTCGGTTCGAATAGGTAAATCGTTTTCGAAGTCACTGCCAGTGACCTCCGGAGTTCCTCAAGGCTCTGTACTAGGTCCTTTTCTGTTTACTTTATATATCGCCGACATTAATGATGTTCTCGATTGTTTTCCGAATGTGAAGTACCAGGCTTATGCCGATGATATTAAATTATATGTCTCTTATAACAAGGGAGATATGAACGAGAAAAAAGAAGAACTACAAGAAGCTCTTGACTGTGTTCATAACTGGTGCCTTTCCAATCAGTTGACTCTTTCACCGTCTAAGTCCTTCCATTTACATATTGGTTCCAGTAATCCGTCTATTACATATGTCATCAATCAGATATCGATCGACAGAGTACCACAAGTGCGTGATTTGGGCATCCAATTGGCCGCATCCCTACGTCGTAATGACACTGTACTTGATAGGGTGGCCAAAGCTCGAAAGGCTATGTTCTCATTTCTTAGAGCCATCTCTGTCCATGATTCATCTATATTGGTCAAATGTTTTAAAATTTATGTAATGCCTCACCTAGACTTTGCTTCGACGCTTTGGAATCCTCACTACTCGAAAGATTCGACAACGGTAGAAAATGTTCAGAGAATTTTTACACGCATTGTATATTATCGTTGTTTTCCGAACAAAATGTACCCTCAGGCTCTTCCGTCTTATGAAACTAGGCTAAGATGTCTAGGCCTAACAAACTTGGCCGATAGGAGATATCAAAACGACGTTGTCATGGGTTGGAAGATTATGCAGAACCAGTCCATAATTGATAGAAACCGCATATTTAAAGAAGGACGTTGTACAAGAACTAATCCTAGTGGTATTCAAGTTGAAAAAACTCGGAACACTGCTAGGTACTACAGCTTCTCTTTGCGAGTTTCTCGAATATTTAGCAAGTTACCTATTGATCTTCTTCGGGAAAAGTCTCTCAAAGCTTTCCGTAAAAAATTGTCTGTAAATAGAATAGTGTTTCGCATTTAATGAAGTATCTAGCCTTCATATGCCATAGCTCTCAATTGTCTTTTTTTTTCAAACAAATTTATTGCCTATGATGTTTGATTACCAATGCGCATTCTCGGATGCAGATAAAATATATATAATATATATATATATGACCGTTTTCGACTCTGATGGAAAACTATGTGTGGTCTGCATTTCTAAGAATCGGCAACATGCCAAAAATGAAAACGCACTTATACAATCTCTCATAGGGTCTCGTTCCTAAGCCGTACGGTATCATTCCTAAGCCTTACGGTCTCGTTTCTAACCCGAAAGGTCACCTTTTTAAGCCGTACGGTATCGTTCCTAAGCCGTACGGTCTCGTTCTTAAGCCGTACGGTCTCGTTCTTAAGCCATACGTTCTCGTTCCTAAGCCGTACGGTATCATTCCTAAGCCATACTGTCTCGTTCTTAAGCCATACGTTCTCGTTCCTAAGCCGTACGGTATCATTCCTAAGCCATACGGTCTCGTTCTTAAGCCATACGTTCTCGTTCCTAAGCCGTACGGTATCATTCCTAAGCCATACGGTCTCGTTCTTAAGCCATACGTTCTCGTTCCTAAGCCGTACGGTATCATTCCTAAGCCATACGGTATCGTTTCTAACGCGGAAGGTTTTTTTTTCTTTTTTTTTTCAAAAAAAAAATTCATTCTTTTTACAAAAAAAAACTTTTTTGGCTCAACTGCAGTTTCAGTCATCCCCAAAGTTTTTTTTTTACTTTTTTACTTCGTGTGGTAAAGGAAATTTTGGGGAAAGGAAAGGGGGGAGGGGGAGAGGGGTTTACTTAAGCAGGAAAGGGGGGGGGGCTAAAGGGGTAAGGGGGGAGGAAGAGGGCCCTACCTAAGCAAGGGGGGAAGGGGGCCCTAAGTAGAAAGGGGGGGAAGGGGTTTTCATGAACAAAAATCTCTTCCCGAGAAAAAATTTTTTTTTTTGACTTTGGGGGTGACTGAAACTGCAGTTGAGCCAAAAAAAAATTTTTTTTGTTAAAAAAAAGATGAATTTTCCACGAAATAAAAAAGTGCCCGAAGTTTCGGGGTGCAAAGTTTCGTATAAACGTGGGTACGAAGTTTCGGGGAGCAAAGTGTCGTATTAACGTGGATACAAAGTTCTGGGGTACGGAGTGTCGTACTAACGTGGCTACAAAGTTTTGGGTTACGAAATGTCGCGGTACGAAGTGTCGTATTAACGTGGGTACAAAGTGTTGAGATACGAAGTGTCGCGGTACGAAGTGTCGGGTACGAAATGTCGAGGTACAAAGTGTCGTGGGTACGAAATGTCGTGGTACGAAGTGTCGAGGGTACGAAGTGTCGGGTACGGAGTGTCGAAAATACGAAGTGTCGTGATACCGTTGTGTCGATGTATCCAAAATATCAAATTAGAAAGAGGCCCCTGACGTTTTTTTTATTTAGGTAGACGTTTCACTAAAGTAGGTACATGAATGTGCGCTCAAATCTATGTATTTTTTTAGAATCGACAATAGACACTCCCTCAATTTTTATACTTCCAATCTTCTTTTAAAAAAACTTATTACTGCATGGGTCTTCCCGCAGCTGTGAACCTGTGAATTTTTTACCATTTCCCATCTCTCTCTAACTCGCTCTTTTCCTCTGTCTCTCTACCTCTCTCTTTCCCCCTCTCTCTTTCATCGCTCTCTGCCAATGTTACTCTCTCTCATCCACTTTTTCTTATTCTTACCCTTTCTCTCTCAATGCATTGCTCTCTCAATGCTTTCTCTCTCAATGCATTACTCTCTCAATGCCCAATGCATTGCGAATCGCAAACAAAAAAGTGAAAAAAGCGCGCACGAGCGAAAAAACGCACGCGCACGCACGTGCGCACGCGCAGCGTGTTTTAAAATTATTTTCAAATCCGCCGCCTTTCTAGCTACTTTAAGGTGGGACCGTTTGAAGTAATAAAAATTGCGTGCAAACTTAATTCCTCCTTCCTCCATTGTGTGACGGGGTGTGCACCAATTTCGTTCACTAAACTTGTGTGGAATGAGAATTCAACAATCAGGGGGAGAGCTCTCACCCTGATTGTTGAATTCTCATTTCATACAAGTTTAGTGAACGAAATTGGTGGGGGGAGAGCTCTCCCCCTGATTGTTGAATTCTCATTTCACACAAGTTTAGTGAACGAATTTGGTGGAGTCTTTTGTTGAATGACATTTTGATTTGATTCGCAATTGAGTTTCAGTATTATGCGTACTTTTTTTGTTAATTTTCTAAAACAACTTCACTTCAGGGATCGTGAGCACCTAAATTGCTCTGAAAGAAGAAGAAAGCCATACACGGTGGATAAAATCAATCAAGATTGGCGGGTATTTCCTCAATGAGACGGGTCAGTTTTTTTTCCAATTCTTCACTACTTAAAAAGTCAATTCTGAGCACTCAGTCCTAAAATGATCGGCTTAAAATAGAAAGGAAAGAAAGTGAATAAGCCATAAAAATACTTTCAATTTTCTTCTTAACTTTGGTCTGCAAGTTCCCTGTTTGATCGAAGTATCGAGTATAGGGCACAATTTTTCTTAGAGGGGGGCCCCAATTTACTTGGGGGAGGGGCTTTTTTTATTTTTTGACAAATTTAGTCATTGAATTGACATTTTCTTATGCCTTCTCGCTAGCCTAAGCCGTGTGGCCTCGTTAGCGTAATCTTTGACTAAGCCTAATTGTAAGCGGAAAAAAACAGTGAATATTAGCTGAAAACAGCTAAGTCAATTTCCTCAAATATACTTGAGAAAAAAAAACTGAAATTTTGTGGCTAATTGTTCTATACGGCCTCGTTAGCATACAATTTACCGGCTCTTATATACTCACTGTCATACTAGACGCCAGACAGTGCAGAGTGGCATTTTTATACGGTCTCGTTAGCCTAAGCCGTACGGCCTCGTTAGCCTTTTTTATGTAAAACTAATTTTTTAATGTAAAAATTTTTTTAAATGTAGAATTAATTTTTTATTTAAAAAATTTTTTTAAATAATTTTTTTTCAATAAAGACTCTGATTCTCAAAATGATCACCTATAAAGAAAATTTTCGAAACCGTAGCGTTTACAACCAATTTTTTGTTTAGTATTCCAATGTCTGCAAGACAAGACGCACGGTATGCTTGTGAGTACATAAGAGCCAATTTGCCAAAGCCTAAGCGAAAAAGTCGGTGAAAAGTGACCTGCCCCCCAAGTAACAGAGTGCTTATGTATAGAAGCCTGTCGAGGAAAAGGGAATCTTGGTATGATTAGCCTAGCGCGGTTTCGCGACTGATACGGAACAGGGCCGCGGAGCAACGAATGATACGGTACAGTTGATTATAGTTCGTTAAAAATCGAGTACATGTTGAAGGAATTACTCAACAAATTCTTATGAGGAGACTGCCATCTAAAAATTCTACAAATACCAAAGAAGCAAAGCAAAAATCAGTTCCAACAAGTAAGTTTTCTTGATTCAGTTTTTTTCGGCGGATACATGTAAACATAAAATTGTCCGGTCGCATTTAACCCCTTGTCACACTCATGTCAGTGTTAAAAAAGTGGTATGAACCCTGCGCGAACATGTTTTTCCACTTTAACGAACGCAAATTTTTTTAAACATGATAGTGTAGTCCGATGGTGCGAAAATCTAACGGAACGTTTGCGCGCTCGTAGCAAGTTGAAATGACTTCAGCATAAAAAATCAAAAAAATTTTCCGAATTTTTTGTTATTTTGTTATTCCAAAAAAGTCAATCGTGCGGACGTGCATACGAGCTTCAAACTCAGTGTAGCAGGGTTAGGTTTTTTTAAATTTCATAGTTTAATTGTTTCCAAAGAAATAGCACGTTTGAGCCGTAAGATTTTTCATCAAGAAATAGGTCTATTTTGAGAACGCAGGCAACGACTTTTTGAAGAAAACAAGTGACACACCAGTCCGAGTAATTTCTTTTTCCATTCCGAACAGGGGTTGAATGGAGCCGCCCGATTTGGGTTTACATGTATCCGCCGCTCAAAATTTGGAGGAAAAAAAGAAGAGGGGATGAAGGAAAAGGTTAAGAAAAAAGGGAGTTTTTGTCAATAGTGTGTGTACATGTACCCGCCGATGGGACAGATCCGGTCACTATTTAACTCTTGATTCCGAATAACACTTCTCTTCAGGACATCTTAGAGTATGTGTTTTACTTCGAAAAAGAGTAACGGAAACGTTTAACAAAAAGACTCTTCTTTTTATTGTTACTCCCATTCATTTCTTCTCTCCTTTTTTCATATGTTTCTTTTCATATGATCAATTTTACTCTTCAATGTGTTTTCCTCTCGGCGATAGTCGTTGCTATCTCTTCTGCTCTTGCTTCCAGTAACATTTTCCAGTAAGCTTCCAGTAATTTTTTTGACCTCTGAGCGACATATCGACAAATCAAGACATTTTACCTATGCATGTACGTATCCGCCGCATAAGAGTGACATGTCACTGTATTATCCCTGACAGGGATGTTATGTGTCGTTCCAATTGGGTGTATGTACGTATCCGCCACTCAACCCGAAAAAAATTAAACTAGAGATTTTCCTCTGATCGTCAGCATCCTCTCTTTTACATCACACACTGTCGCGCTCTCCTAAAGACCTGTCGTCAGGGGTTATTTAGTCATGACAGATCTTCTGTCGGCGGGCCTCTGTGTTCCAAATCTTTAGGGGGGGACCCTTATGTGAAAAAAAGGTAAGGGGGACCCTTATGTGAGAAAAAAAAGAAAAAAATTTTTCACACCTAAGGGGGGACCCTTATGTGAAAAAAATTGTCAGTCTTTGGCGGGCCTCTGTTTTTCCAAATCGTAAGGGGGAAACCTTATGTGAAAAAATTTTTCGCCTTCGACGGGCCTCTGTTTTTTTTTCATAAGGGGGGACCCTTATGAGAAAAAAAATTCCAGCCTTCGGCGGGCGTCTGTCCCTTTTTCTTTCACACTAAAAAACCCCTGACTGCATCTATAGCATCATTGTTGGAGACGTTAGTATATAAGCTTTCAACATCGAAACTTTCATAAAAATAAACATAGTGAGGAAGAGAATGCAAATGTGTTAAAAATGAACCAGTATTAGAGAGATGAGTAGGAATGAGATTGAAAACGGGTGATAATAAGTGACATAACAACCAGGAAATTCTATCTGTTGGCCCTCCACAACCAGAAATGATAGGACGGAGTTTGAATTTGCTTATATCATTTCCAGCGAGAGAAACATCAAACTTGTGACATTTAATCAGAACGTATAGGGAAGGGATACGAGCATGGTTATTGTCTAGTCGACGCTTAATATGGCCAGGGATGACAGTGTGAATTAAAATACGATTGAAAACTTGTGTGAGGTTAACTGCATTACGAGTGAAAACTGATTTAGTAGAACGACTGTATAATGATGCATCAGAAAGATGTGATTCAATGAGTCGCTTATTGAGGGTGGATGGCATGACAACAAATTCACCTCCCTTATCACTACGGTTAATGCGAATATTTTGCTAACGAACCAGAGTTATGAGACTTCTAAGAGATGTTCTAAGGTCCTTAGTCAAGTTGTATTGAATGGCTGTGCACTTATGACGGCGGACAACATTTCGAAGATTAGAGACAAAAGCCATAACTTGCCTATCACTAATAGGATTGGGAGGGGGGAACGAGGTATGCATAGGTTGAAAGGGACAGGGGGGTAAAGGTACCAGGGAAGGAGATGGCGGAAGGGCTGTTGTAGGAAACGGTTGCGCCGAGCTTGCATCAGCGAGGCTACGGAGAAACTTCCATCGTAAGAGCAGGGTTAGATGGTGTAGGGAAACTTCCATGGTGAGGGCGAAATCTTTCGGGAAAGGAATGGACGGAACGAAAGAAGGGCCGAGGCTGAGTAGTGCATGTGAATGAGGTGGAAGTGTCGGGTCACCAGCAATTGTGACTCGATGCTTTGTCGGAAGTGGGTCAGCAACTGTCGCACGTATTGCCTTCGGCGCGATGATACATTACTTTTTGTATAGTCGAGATCTTTCAGCGTTGCGGATGGTTTCTCTGATTGATTTCGAAAGTTCGTTAATCCGGTCGAGGACGTTGGGCGGGATTAAGGTTTTCAGATGTGATTCGGATGAAATGATGCTACTGAGTAAAGAGAAGACCTTATGTCTTTTGAAGCGTGTTTCTTTTTGGAGTATTGCCGTGCCTAGTTTCCGTACGGCATATTTCAAAGCATGGGTGTTTTGTGGAATATGAGAAATGGAGTCAGTAATGAAACGTGGAAAACTGTCGTAACGTTTGCATTCACGGAGGAAAAAGAGAGATTGCCGTGTACGTATTAATTTCTGTCGATATCCGATATAAGTTAAGGCCAACTTGATTGTGGACTGACTTAGTCCGAAGATGTTGAGAAGGGCGATAAATGTGTTGATCTGAGTTACTCGCATCTTGAAGTTCTTGAATAATGTGTTTTCTGTGTTGAGTCGTTGAAAAGATGCAGTTTGGTTAGTCGTTTATTGGACGTTTCGGCTATAAAGCCATCATCAGCAATTACCTCAAAAATACGGAATAAAAACATGAAATAAAATAAATACGGGCTATTTCAAGAGAAAAAAAACAACCATTGATTGAGATGTAGGAAAATGAAAGAGGATGATACCGGTAAGAGAGCGAGTTGGATAATTGATTTTAAGAGAAAGAGAGAGGTTGAAACCTATGAGTGGGAGGAAGAGGAGAGAGAGAAATAAATACATGAGGGTTATATTGTGAGAGAGAGAAGAGAGAGTTGTGCACGCTCTTCTGCCATTTCAGTCCTGTTATTTATGGATGGTTCATGAGACTGAATGAGAAGGGCTTCGGCGATGCGACGTCTGATTATATTGGGTTCAATGGTGAGGATTGTACCGGTGAGGGTAATAGGGGTGCTGTTGTGTACTGATTTAGAATGTTGGGCATACGGGCAGACCCCTCTATGATAGAATGACGGAACATATCCGTGCATTACGAAAACCCCAACTCCCATCTTATTCATCCAATGCATTTGCATTTCAAAAAGGCACGACACAGCAAATAAGTGTATTGTCTTCTGGATACTCCTCCAATGCGTTTAACTCAGCATCAACTTTGACCATTTAATACTAACGAGTCCGCGAGTCCGTTCCTCCACGTTGTGCCATCGGAAACTACTAACTCGTAAGAGTGAGCTAAGCTGAACGCGGAGACCGACGCCAGGCCCGAGCGACAGGCCGGTCGGCAAATTCTTGTCGCAACTACATGGATCAAACATCTCCATGCTACAGGACGTCCCCCGGAAGCGACGCATGTTGGCCATGCCCCAACAACGTGAATAAAATGTGCGGGCAACTGGCCGAGAGACGACCAAATCTCATATCGAGAAAAGTCCGATTCGCCAGTAGAACCACAAGTTCAAGAAGAGAAGACTTCGGCATGTAGAGGTAATTCGAGATCGGCAGGAAAAAAAGTACATAGCTTCTAGAGTTTTTAGGCCTCATAAGCAAGAGTAAAGGCCACGTTGAGCAGCGTTTGAATTGTCAAGTTCAACCTTGTTTTGACGGGCCTTTGTATTGAGATTCCGCGGATCTCTTCCCGTTTTATGAGCAGAAACGCACGTCAGACCTCAATTAGAAAAAATACGTATGAATAAAAAAAACACAGAGGCCTGCCCGGTTCTGGAATTATGGCAGTGACACAATCTATTATACAATGGGTTTGTTGTTGTTGTTGTTGCCGGCAAGCAGCCCGCATCGAAGACTTTTGGTTATGAACACTCTCTTTAATGAGAGAGGTTCTCGTGTTCTTCGGACGAGAGAAGAAGGGTTTTGATGTCCATACAATGGGTTCATACCCAATCCCTGGAGCAGTTTCAGTTCCCCTGCAATCAATTCCTGCAACGACGGCGGTCGATGATGTCCCGAGGTCCATCTTGAGACGGCGCTCAAAGGTTACTTCTTTTTTCATTATTTCTATGCTTTTTTCATGCTTTTAAAGGGGGGGATCAACAACAAAAAAATCAAGACTTGTTTTTGTGTAAGATAAGGGTGGTTGTCGTAATGATTAAACTTGGACATAGTGCAGAGTAACAACTTCAAAGTGGTGAAATTTGCTTTCTGCAGCGTTCATCAATAACAAGATCGAACCCAAGAAGGCGCGTCTCGTGCAGGAAAAAGCTGTCCTTTGACTCGACTGATACGGGTATTTTGAGGACCGTATCAGTCGAGTCAAAGGACAGCTTTCCGTGTGCGCTTGTGCCGCATCTATTATGGGACCAATTGTTTTATTTTCCAAAACCAATCTTTAATAATAACGGGTTCATGAAATCATGGGTATTGAATATGTTATTCTCTAGCGTAGCTGTACCGTTTCAAATGAACAAAAACTTCTCAAAATTTTTCTCTGTACAGATTTCATCACAAGGTGAGGGTTGGAATTTTAACCGTTTCCAGAAAAGTAAACCGTTTCCATCCTAACACGGAGAGTAGCTCACTTGTTTGATCGTTGGAACCGCCTAACCCCTTCAAACCCTTCTAGAATATACCAGAGTTTCTGGCGACTTCCCTTTTCTATTATCCTATACGTCAGGCGGAGAAAAAGTGTAACCAATGGAAAAAAATTAAATAGTGTCAAGAAACAACGTTAAACAATGGAACCTTAGTGGTTTAGTGCTAAGGCGATGGCTCTACTTGGAGGAGATTACTCCTTCCGAACCCAACCCGGATATCAATTATTTTTTTCAGGCGTTTTCCAATCAAAGCAGATTTATAAATTTATAGAAAAATCTTTTTGACCGGTTACCCGAAAATCACTCTTTTTTTTTAATCGGCCAAAGTCTGCAGGAAAGCTCAGCGTGTAAAGGCTGCTATCTTCCTCTGTATCCCTTTTCTCTCTGCGGAATTTTAGCTGCCTGGTTATTATTATAGTGTTCCAAAACTCTTGTTTCACTCATGGTAGTACCGTCTCACCGTGTTGAACGGGCTGATGTTCGCCGACGTTCTTTTCGAGCAGGAATTGAACAACAACAGTGTTTGCGGAGTAGTTTCAGGTAAAAACCCGCTTCGAGAAGAATCAGTCACGACCGTATTAGCGCATGACCATCAATCTTCGAGTAACCGTTTGAAAAAGACTTGTGATTATGCGAAAGTTTTGCAAACTGTGCCAGCAGGCCGGACGGTGGGTTACTTTCAGGAACTGCATGGGTCAAACAATTATCTCATAGAAAACCGGCACATCAATTATAAATAGGGCAGCCCATAAAGACGAGAAAATAGGGAATAAGGATAGGTAGAAACGGCGATCAGGACTTTGATTTAATTCGCGCTGCGCGTTATACGCAAACCTATGTGATACTCAAAAATCTTTTAAAAATTAGTTCACTGCTTACTCGTCGTTCTCTGTTTTGCGTCGCATGCTCTCGTTATTTTTCTCCAATATTAACTGAGTTCTTATGATTGACATGCGGTCGAGAACTCCAGCTGACTTCTGTATCAAAGATTTCTGTAACCTTCGGATAATCGTTCTTAACTCCCTCCTTTTACAGTAACTCAGTGGTCTACAGAAGTCACCGTTTGCAAGCGTCTGATCTGATCTCGGAGAGAGATGAGGCCCTCCTGCAAAGAGGAGAGTTCTACGGGGTGCAGGCGAGAGAGAGAGGGGCGCATCGAAAGGAGAAGCAGCAGCCCGAAATGGCTCTCATGAGGATACAGGTAGTAAGTCATTCATACTAAAAAAGACTAATCTAAAAAGAAGAGAGGGAAAGGAAAAAGAAGGTAAAACCCCTAAGAGAGATAGAGGATTAGAGAGAAGAGGATGCATGAAGAGCCATGCAGCAGGACCTCGAACGTCTACTATCGAAGAAGGGCGGTCCAAGGGCACACAACATCAAGTCATTCATACTCATCTGTGCTCTTTCTCCTCATACGAATCTTCCCATATCTTGGTAGATATCGAAAGAATAAAAGATTTTTGATTCAGAAAAGTGAATTGTATAAGCTGATGTTTTGAATCATTTCAGGAGAATCTAGCGCGGAATTTTCGCGTTTCTGGAGAGCGATTCCTAACAGATGTTCTTCTCAAGTTGGAGAATGATGAAGGCTAGTAACCAGGGGTTTTTAAGTTTGCAACAATAAGGTATTCTCAAGTTGGAGAATGATGAAGGCTAGTAACCAGGGGTTTTTAAGTGGGCAACAATAAGGTATTCTCAAAATGGAGAATGATGAAGGCTAGTAACCAGGGGTTTTTAAGTGGGCAACAATAAGGTATTCTCAAGTTGGAGAATGATGAAGGCTAGTAACCAGGGGTTTTCAAGTGGGCAACAATAAGGTATTCTCAAGTTGGAGAATGATGAAGGCTAGTAACCAGGGGTTTTTAAGTAGGCAACAATTAGGTATTCTCAAGTTGGAGAATGATGAAGGCTAGTAACCAGGGGTTTTTAAGTGGGCAACAATAAGGTATTCTCAAGTTGGAGAATGATGAAGGCTAGTAACCAGGTGTTTTTAAGTGGGCAACAATAAGGTATTCTCAAGTTGGAGAATGATGAAGGCTACTAACCAGAGGTTTTTAAGTGGGCAACAATAAGGTATTCTCAAGTTGGAGAATGATGAAGGCTAGTAACCAGGGGTTTTTAAGTGGGCAAAAATACGGTATTCTCAAGTTGGAAAATGATGAAGGCTAGTAACCAGGGGTTTTAAATGGGCAACAATAAGGTATTCTCAAGTTGGAGAATGATGAAGGCTAGTAACCAGGGGTTTTTAAGTGGGCAACAATAAGGTATTCTCAAGTTGGAGAATGATGAAGGCTAGTAACCAGGGGTTTTCAAGTGACCAACAATAAGGTATTCTCACTCAAGTTGGAGAATGATGAAGGCTAGTAACCAGGAGTTTTTAAGTGGGCAACAATAAGGTATTCTCAAGTTGGAGAATGATGAAGGCTAGTAACCAGGGGTTTTTAAGTGGGCAACAATAAGGTATTCTCAAGTTGGAGAATGATGAAGGCTAGTAACCAGGGGTTTTAAATGGGCAACAATAAGGTGTTCTCAAGTTGGAGAATGATGAAGGCTAGTAACCAGGGGTTTTTAAGTGGGCAACAATAACGTTTTCTCAAGTTGGAGAATGATGAAGGCTAGTAACCAGGGGTTTTTAAGTGGGCAACAATAAGGTATTTTCAAGTTGGAGAATGATGAAGGCTAGTAACCAGGGGTTTTTAAGTGGGCAACAATAAGGTATTCTCAAGTTGGAAAATGATGAAGGCTAGTAACCAGGGGTTTTAAATGGGCAACAATAAGGTATTCTCAAGTTGGAGAATGATGAAGGCTAGTAACCAGGGGTTTTTAAGTGGGCAACAATAAGGTATTCTCAAGTTGGAGAATGATGAAGGCTAGTAACCAGGGGTTTTTAAGTGGGCAACAATAAGGTATTCTCAAGTTGGAGAATAATGAAGGCTAGTAACCAGGGGTTTTTAAGTGGGTAACAATAAGGTATTCTCAAGTTGAAGAATGATGAAGGCTAGTAACCAGGGGTTTTTAAGTGGGCAACAATAAGGTATTCTCAAGTTGGAGAATGATGAAGGCTAGTAACCAGGGGTTTTAAATGGGCAACAATAAGGTGTTCTCAAGTTGGAGAATGGTGAAGGCTAGTAACCAGGGGTTTTTAAGTGGGCAACAATAAGGTATTCTCAAGTTGGAGAATGATTAAGGCTAGTAACCAGGGGTTTTTAAGTGGGCAACAATAAGGTATTCTCAAGTTGGAGAATGATGAAGGCTAGTAACCAGGGGTTTTTAAATGGGCAACAATAAGGTATTCTCAAGTTGGAGAATGATGAAGGCTAGTAACCAGGGGTTTTTAAGTGGGCAACAATAAGGTATTCTCAAGTTGGAGAATGATGAAGGCTAGTAACCAGGGGTTTTTAAGTGGGCAACAATAAGGTATTCTCAAGTTGGAGAATAATGAAGGCTAGTAACCAGGGGTTTTTAAGTGGGTAACAATAAGGTATTCTCAAGTTGAAGAATGATGAAGGCTAGTAACCAGGGGTTTTTAAGTGGGCAACAATAAGGTATTCTCAAGTTGGAGAATGATGAAGGCTAGTAACCAGGGGTTTTAAATGGGCAACAATAAGGTGTTCTCAAGTTGGAGAATGGTGAAGGCTAGTAACCAGGGGTTTTTAAGTGGGCAACAATAAGGTATTCTCAAGTTGGAGAATGATTAAGGCTAGTAACCAGGGGTTTTTAAGTGGGCAACAATAAGGTATTCTCAAGTTGGAGAATGATGAAGGCTAGTAACCAGGGGTTTTTAAATGGGCAACAATAAGGTATTCTCAAGTTGGAGAATGATGAAGGCTAGTAACCAGGGGTTTTTAAGTGGGCAACAATAAGGTATTCTCAAGTTGGAGAATCTTTCTTCTTCTTAGCGTTGTCCCGCGCCGGCCGAGGTCGGAGTAGGGTCCGCTGTAAAAGAAAGAAGAACTGAAGAAGGGTGGGATTCTGACACAGGAACATACAATTTGTTATTCGACCAGTCTATCTCTTTGCAATTGAAATCACCGCATAGGATAAATGGGGAAGACGAGGTAGCGAATAAATCACTAAGAACTGAAAGACATTCGGAAAACGATTCTAAATCACACGAAGGGCTTCTATACACTACCGACAACAAGAAAGGAACTGGCTTACACTTGATTTCACATGTTATCATTTGACAATACGCTGAGAAAGATTGAGAGGAAATGAGCGTGGAAGTAATACGGGAAGAAATCAATACTAAAACACCCCCTCCCGGAAAATCACTAACCCTATCACAACGATGAACAGTATAAAGACCTCCATTAGTTAACATGGAGTCAAGTAATCTATCTGGGGAGCCCCAGCTCTCAGTTATACATAGAATGTCAACATTATGAGACTCTAAGAAAAAAGTGAGAATGTCTAACTTGAAAGGCAGTGAGCGAAAATTGACTAAATAACAAGAAAGAGAATTCTTATCACAGCAACTCAAATTAACACAATTCAAACTAGAAATAGAAATTGACCGTTGTTTGTCCCGTCAGTTGAATGAGCGAGCTGCCTGGGAGAGCTGCTTCGATGAGATCGTCTTCGTCATTTTCGCGTTCTTCCGAGAAGGCGTAGGCGGAGGAGCAGACACGATTGCCGGGCTGCTAGGCTGTTGAATCGTCACGTTCTGCAGCCCTTCATTGTTGCTCGAGTTGTAGAGAGGCCTGGGATGAGAGAAACGGATCAGCCTTGTCCCTCGAACTCCCCACTTCATCGCACCAGCTTGCTCGTTCCGGTCCTTGGCCATCTTCTTGCAGTCCTTCTCCAGCAGAAGCCCTTCTCTCGTCAGATCTTCTCTTCCGTATGCATGAGGGAAGTTGCGGAAGACGGCAGGACGGCGAGCTCGCAATGATCGTAGAACTTCGGTACGGATCGAGGGAGAGGGGAAGTGGATTTTCAGAATCCTCTTCTTACTTTCCTTGTTCCCGAAACGGCGATGAGTGATGGTGTTCTGAGAGTGTGCATCAGTGAGTGAGTTGATGACGTGCCATGGTATATCAACTTGTATCCGTCTCCTATCGGCTTCGACTTGCTTCCTCTCCATTTCGTTTCCTGTACAGCAGCAATGTCAACCCTTCTTGTTTCTAGCATTGCGGCCAGCTCTCTACTGCGTCCCGTCAGTGTTCCAACATTCAATGTGACGAGGCGAATTTAGGCTGTACGCCGCGCAGACATACCCCGCCCATGGGTAGCTGCCTGTCCTCGCATATTTGACGGTCCTAGCGGACAAGGTAAGACCGCGTCGCTTCCGGGGGACGCCCTAGCTTTGGTGATATATCTTGAAGAACTTGAAGCCATGGTTTACAACAAGGGTATTCATGCGATCGGCCTGTTGAGTGGATGGTCAATCCAGCCTGGCATCGCGGAACGTGTTTGTCGGGAGTTCCTGCTAATCCTTGACCGTAGAAAAGCAGAAGGTTAATCGAAAAGACGCCTCGACTCGTGTGGCCTGGACTAACCCCTCTCCGCCTGGCCATCTGGCGGATAGAACCACTGCCGGAAGTGGACTCGTCCAAAGGGGGCCCAATTTTAGCCTCACTCAGAACGTCGTGATTCCGGCAATCACGGTAGTAGGGCTGAGTGAGTTTACACCTTCCCACCGACTTTGAGGTATTGGGGCTAGGGAAGGTATTGGGGCTAGGGAAGGCATTGGGGCTAGGGACCTTGCTCACATTAAAGCAGTCTTTCACAGAAATTGTGGCCTGAAGCCTTGATAGGCTTCAAGTTGGAGAATGATGAAGGCTAGTAACCAGGGGTTTTTAAGTGGGCAACAATAAGGTATTCTCAAGTTGGAGAATGATGAAGGCTAGTAACCAGGGGTTTTTAAGTGGGCAACAATAAGGTATTCTCAAGTTTGAGAATGATGAAGGCTAGTAACCAGGGGTTTTTAATTGGGCAACAATAAGGTACACACGCTCGCCAAAGGCGGAAAAAATTTTCCCTTGTGATGAAAAATAGAGGCCCGCGATTTTTTTCGTTCTACATAAGGGTCACCCCTTATGATTTGGAAAAAAACAGAGCCCCGCCGACAGAAGGTCTGACATGAATATTCAACCCCTGCTAGTAACGCTCCGATTATTACTTCAACTTTAGTTCCCAAAATCTTTCAGCCATAAATTTAAAAGCTTAATATTCTTGTGTTTTCTTTTTCAACACGCTCTACAGTATCTTACAGTAACCTTGCTCACATTAAAGCAGTCTTTCACAGAAATTGTGGCCTGAAGCCTTGATAGGCTTCCAATTCCAGAGCGAACAGTATCCGTGGTGCGCAATGATGCGAGGCGATGGCTGCCGTTGCTCTTCTCTGTCTGTGGATATCCTCTGTCGACGGTTCATGCGAAGGCGAGGGCGGAGATATTGGGAAGGCTGTGGCAGCAAACCAGAAAACATCGTCAGTGAACATATCTCTCTACTAATTGTTTTCTCTCTCACCCTCTCTCTATATTCCTCTCTCTCTTCCTCTCTTTTTTTCTCTCTCTCTTTCTCCCTTCCCATCTCTCTTTTAGATAAGGTATGTTGTTGTTGTTGATTGCCCTTGGATCTCTATTTGAAAGTAGACGTTCGAGATCCTGCTGCATGGCTCTTCATACATCCTCTTCTTGTTGTTGTTGCCGGCAAGCATCCCGCATCGAAGACTTGGTTATGAACACTCTCTTTAATGAGAGAAGTTCTCGTGTTCTTCGGACAAGATGCGTCCGGAGAAGGGTTTTGATGTCCTTTGCAGTCCTGAGACTGTCATGCTGCACCTTGTGAAGGCGGACATCGTTGTAGCAACCTGTTCATGCTATAGGCCTTGTGAGTGGGTGGTCAAGCCGGCCTAGCATCGTTTTGGGTGGGAGTAGAGACGTCTCGCCTGTCGTTTACCGGAGATAGGCAAGAGGCTATTTGACTGGCGCCTCGACTCGCCATTGAAAAGTATAGGGAGTATCGGCTGATGTTTTGTCCGGTGGCATGCCCAGGCCGGTCCGGCATCACCCTCCTTTGACGAGCTATACTACCCAGTTTTGGTCCGCGGCGGGATTTCTCCCGCTACCTCCCAGCACGAATAATTCGTAGGGAGGCATCCCTCTATCCGCCACCTGAGGTCGCGCTCGATTCTGGACTGGATGATCCGGCTCCATCCGTGACAGGCTCTTAAGGCTGTAGAGTCACGAATGGCCACTGTTGCCAGTGTGTTTCGAGATACATCCTCTTCTCTCTAATTCTCTATCTTTCTTAGGGCTTCCGCCTTCTTTTTTTCCTTTCTCTCTCGCTTAAAACCAAGATGATGTTTTTGTAAAATATTTGTGAAAGGAGGGTTCAAAGGCCACTCGGCGTATACTATTTCAGCCCTCATTGTCAGCGGTGTGTGGTTCGAACGTGCGACGCTGACTAGGGCGATATGTAGTGTACATATGTCAGAAAAGAAGCCCGTTCGAGACAGAATGTAAAATTCATGAAGTATGTTTTGTCAGATTTGGGTGGCATGAAAAAGTTGTCTGAGATTGCCATTGATTGATGAACGATGAGTGAGATGACACGGAGAAAGGTAGTTCCCTGGGCGGGATCGAACCCTGTAGTCTCAATAGCTCTGGCTTGAAGTGCAAGAGTGTTATTTACATAGTTGTCTGATCTCACAGATCTACCAATCACGACGAACGCCATGAACGCGTTGCTGACTACTCGGATAGATAATGACATGGATTGGTCACCTTGGAAGGTTCTCGAAGACTTCGAACGCAAGTGGAAGCTGCAGCCAGATGAGGTCAGCTGTCGCAAAGTGCTGCGAGCGCTCTTGAAAATTCCAAAAGCCTTTTTAACTCTTGAACAGCCTAAAATGAATCTTTTCGAAAAGAAAACACAGAGATTCTGATGCTGATTTGATGACCATCGCCCCGAAAATTTGTGAAATCATTAAAGGACCTTCATGTGGACTAAAAACTGCAAAAAGTTATCTAAAGCATTAGCTAATACATGTTCATCGTTCCAAATCATTTCTTCAGAAAACTATGGAGCTTCTACTGCAAAAACTTTCTCTGACGGGAAACACGGAAGAATGCAGACGAATGGTTTGCTATTCAACGGCTCGGTCTAAGACTGAGTTCATCTTTTATAGCGTCAATCGTATAGCGTCTTAACCAGAACTTGAACACATTAATTAATTACTTCAGCCGTATTGGAAGAAGGTAGCAATCAATAAATTGTTTCAAACGAAAGTGAGAGACTGGAGATATACATGCAGTACTTTTGACGGGCCAAAACACACAGCGAGAAAAAAGCGTACCCTCTATTGATTAGTTATATCGAGATATATGTATGTATAACAGATCTGAGAATGTCCGTTATGATGCTAGGTAGGGTACACTTCACATTCTTCTTCTTCTTCCTCGCGCTTGTTCCCGCCTCGCGGCAGGGTACGCGCTCCCCTGAGATGCAGGACAGACCTATCCTGGTAGAACCAGTGACTGCCTGCTATATCACTGCTAGTGTGATTAGCAGCAGTAAGGAGAGTCAGGGTACACTTCACATTATATCTGTAAAACATCTTGAAAATGTAATTTAAAGTTGATTTCACAGAATAGGTCTTCTGAAAGATCGCGGAATATTGAGAATCTCACTGCCACAGGAAAATTCAATTCAATTCATTTATTCCATGCAAGAACAAAAACTTGTGGAAAAAACTAAGAATGGATGTTCTAAATAGCATGGACGCGTAAGATAAAGAGACTTAAAAAAAACAAACGAACAATCTTTCATCCGAAAGTGCTGGATGGCTTTCAACTAATCCAAATACCATTAAAACTTGTTTGGTGTAATCAATTTTCTTCCAATCGTTCTGAACTTTTGTTGTTTTCATGTGTATGAGATGGCTCAAGTTGTTGGCTCGAAATTTGAATCAAGAAGAGAGAAAATGGAGAGTTGTGGGTACCACACTTGTTTTAATCCGTCACGCCCAGCCCTTCCATGCCCAGTCCCACCAAAACGAGCATACATCCGCAACAAATTCTTCGCCTTCGCCATCGAATCCTCGGAACTCCTCTCAGCCGCAAAGATTCTCAGAGGTCAGCAGCAGAAACATCACCTCAAGACGCTAGCTATATGATGGTCCGCCCGTTTCTTCACCGTCACCGCCCGACATTCAGCTAAGCTTTGCATATTTTAACATGCGTTCTCTCTATAATAAATTAGTTCCATTTTGTCTTTATCTAGAAAAAGAACAACCTGATATAGTTGCTGTCACTGAGACTTGGCTGAGTTCGCGTATAGCTGATTCAGAGATAATTGGTCCTCTTCCTTACGTAATAATCCGAGCTGATCGTAATTCTCGTGGCGGAGGAGTTGCCCTTGTATTGAGAGATCACTTAACGTTCTTGAAGCCTAGTTCTTTATGCTCTCCTTCGGAAATTGTTTATATAGACTTACTTTCTACCACTGGTTACATACGTCTGGTTGTTTGCTATCGTCCCCCGTCCTACACCAATGAAGAGACCAGACTTTTTTGTGATTCTTTATCCGATATTCTTTCTTCCACTTCCTATCCTGTAGTTGTGACTGGTGATTTCAATTGTGACACTCTCTCTCCTCCTCGTTCTTCATCCGATCGATTGTTAGTAGACATGATTACTCTCTTTGATTTCACCCAATTCTGCCGTGAACCAACACGTCTTAATCGTTGCATTGATTGGCTACTAACTTCTCTGCCCTCGCTATTGTCTAATTGTAGAATTGTTCCCTCCTTCCCCTCCTCTGATCATTTAGGGATCGCTTGCTGCCTTTCAATTGTGACCGACTCGCTTTTAGCCGAACCAGTTCTCGACTATTCAAGAACTGACTACGATGAACTTAATAAATACTTCAATTCAGTTAACTGGGAAGCCGAATTTGATAACTTCCTCTCGATTGACGATCTGTACGGCCGTTTCCTCGCCGTTATTGAATACGCTATTTCTGAATTCGTTCCAATTCGTAGACCTCGAACCCTCACGGCCACTTATCCTCGCCATATTCAGAGAATAATTAAATATAGTAACTCTCTGTTTCACAATATTGACTATCCTAATACCCGTTCTCTTTACGAGAAAGCTAGTAAAGATCTACTAAAGCAGATAATTAAATGGACTAGACATTGTGAGAAGAAGAAATTGTCTCGCTCTCGGGACTTGTTCCGACATATCTCATCCCTCACTCGGCCTAAACCTGTGCCTCCTCGATATCTATTGAATACTACAGGGGACATAGTATTGAAAAATAAACTTAAATGTTCTCTGCTCTCTACCGAATTCGCTTCTCATTATACTAAGGATGATAACCAACGTATCGCATTGCAAACTGAAGCGACCCCTACTATGAGCCCCTTTCCTATTTTTCTCCCCTCTTCTGTTCTTAAAAGCCTCTCGAAGCTTAAACCAACGGGTAGCAAAGGTTCAGATGGTATCCCTCAGATTGTCCTCAAGAAATGTGCTAAGTCTCTTGCACTTCCTCTTTCCCATATTTTCAACTATTGTATTATCTGTGGTCATGTACCGTCTTACTGGAAACATTCTCTGGTGACCCCTATTCTGAAACCAGGCAAGGAACCTCACTTGGTGTCCTCCTATCGTCCGATTTCCATCCTTTCTCCCTGTTCTAAAACGATGGAGCGACTTGTTAGAGCTTTCATAATCAATCATCTATCCGAGCACTCTATTATACCTATCAATCAACACGGGTTTAGGCGTGGAGCGTCCACAGTAACCAATTTATTAATATGTGAAGATGATTGGACCTCTTCGTTAGCCAAAGGTCTTTCAACGGATGTCATCTACCTTGACTTCTCTCGTGCATTTGACACCATTAGTATAAGTAAGCTTTTGTCTAAATGCACACATTATGGAATTACTGACCCACTCCTTTCTTGGCTTGAGTCTTTTTTAACTAATAGATCTTTCTCTGTGCGTATGGGTGATGTAACTTCTGATCCAATGAATGCCACATCGGGTGTGCCCCAAGGGTCTGTCCTGGGGCCACTTTTTTTTACTCTGTATATATCCGATATAAATGAGGTACTAGAGAACTTTCCTAATATTCGTTATCAAGCATACGCAGACGATCTCAAGATTTATGTTTCTTATGATAAGAACTCATACGGCGAACGAACTCGAGAGCTGCAATCAGCATTAGATTCCGTATTCGATTGGTGTTTAGTTAACCAACTATCTCTTTCTCCATCCAAGTCTCTCCATATTCACATTGGAGGTCGATCTTTATATTCCTCATACAGTATAAATAATGTTTCCATTTCATGTGTATCTCAGATACGTGACCTGGGCATACAAATAGTTTCTTCTTTGCGTAGGAAAGAGGCTGTAGCAGACCGAGTTAAAAAGGCATCCAAAGCAATGTATGCTATGCTCCGTGCGGTAACTGTTAATGATCCTGGTATACTGGTCAAGTGTTTTAAAACTTACGTAATGCCGCACTTGGACTATGCTTCGAATATATGGAATCCATACTATGGAAGAGATTGTGATGATATAGAGAAAGTTTTAAGGAAATTCACTCGCATAGTTTATCATCGGTGTTTCGCAAATGAAGTTAATACGAGGTCTCTTCCTTCTTACCCCAATCGACTTGCCCGCCTTGGATTCGTTTCTCTCTCCAAGAGGAGGATGTTATCTGACTTAGTTATGGGTTTCAAGATCTTCCATGGACTGTCGATAATAGATAAAAAACGATTTTTCAAAGAGACTATTCCAACGCGAACTATTATAAATGGCTTATTAGTTCAGGGTAGCAAGAATACTCTCTTCCTTCTTACCCCAATCGACTTGCCCGCCTTGGATTCGTTTCTCTCTCCAAGAGGAGGATGTTTTCTGACTTAGTTATGGGTTTCAAGATCTTCCATGGACTGTCGATAATAGATAAAAAACGATTTTTCAAAGAGACTATTCCAACGCGAACTATTATAAATGGCTTATTAGTTCAGGGTAGCAAGAATACAGCTAGAAACAACTCTTATGGAATGCGAATATCCCGCCTTTTCAGCAAACTACCTCGAAACTTGATTAATAGTATGAACCTGAAATATTTTAAATCCCAATTAAAAAGTGGTGTTCTATCTACTCTTCTCTCGTCATGAATTCAGAACTAAATTTTTTTTTGTCGTTCAAATTGTTCTACTTATATAGTTTTGTTTGTTTGTTTGTTTGTTTTTTTTCCCCGTTCAATTCGCTTTATTAAAGTCAAATTGATGTATTGCTTTTGTTATCGTATTTGACAATTGTTTAGCTGATCTATTCATTCCTCATTTTCAATTGTAATCAAATTTGTGCGTTATTGCATCGAAAGATGTAGATAAAATATATATATATATGGCTTCTCGAGGGCTGCTAGTGAACGCCGAGTGCGCCAGTCACATTTTGTACGCTTTCGCGGTAAGAGGTCATAACGCAAAAGCTGATTCTCTGCTCCAGGCAAGTTTCTGAAGAAAAAAAACAAGGTTGATTATGTGATCTTGCTCTTGAAAAATGAAAGGCAGTTTGGATTCCCAATTTATATTTTTTTTATAATTAAATTTAAATTTGTATGTTGCTGAAAAGCATAATTCCATGAAAAGTTATAGTTCTTGCTTTCAAAGCTTGTTTAGTTTTGGAATGAAAAACTGCAAGTTTTTGCTTGTAATGTGATTGGAGATTGCAGCAATCTCTGCTGAAGTATGGTGAAAGAGGAGAGAAGTTGGCGCTGGCTGCATGTGCCAGAGCTGCTGCCGCGGGTGCCAACCCCGAGAGACTCAAAAAAGTGTTTGAATTCTCAATTTCTTAATTTCTCTTCATTTATAACTCTGTCTCAGGACATGACTTTGATTTTTTTTTGTTGTGGAAAACTTGACCTTTTCTTCTAAAAAAAATTGAGTTTGATTCAACAAAAAAAGATCGAGTTCTTGTGTCTAATACCGTGACTTTTTTGAATTCGAACAATCCTGCAAAAATTACTTTTTGCTTGTTCATAGAAGCAAACGTTCATAGCTCAATATCATACTCGAAGGTGCTGCGAATGTCTGCGAATGTCGATAAGAAAATGTTGCGACTCCCGCACGAGTTGGTCTTCGATGTGATTTGGCTGCTATCGGAGAGAAGTCACCCGCACAGGTCATGGGAGCACGTTCCACTCATCGAGAAGGTCACACACAAGAACGAACGAGAAGCAGTTTGATTCCTAGGATTAGACTGCATTTGAAGGTCTAATCCCGCCCTGTGAACTAGGAATAATTTTATCATAAAATTCTTAGGTATAACATTTTTTGCGATAACGGAGCTTTTTAGGGCTCGAAATTGTCAATTTTTGGTAGTAAATGATATTTTGTAGAAAAAAGCGTCAGTGAGAAAAACTTTACTATTTCTAAAGTTTTTTGTTGAGATCTTGGAACGAACTCCTCATTCTTCAGGGTTCTTCCGCTATCTTTTCCGAGAAGTTAGCTTTTTAAATAAAAATTTATTTTTGCGCTTTCAAATAAAGTGAATTCATTCCAAAAAGTGTTCGTTACAACAAATAATTAAAACCTGAGCGCTTCAAACATTAATAATTAAAACATTTTTCGATTTTCATATTTATTATTTCCGTTTCCAAAGAAAGTTACGCAGGCGGAGCGCCACATTACGCACTCTCAATTTCACTCGGCCATTGCTCTTGTCGAAGAGACGTCGCGCATCAACGACTGCCTCGAAAATCAACACAAGACCAGTCCGTGTTTTAGGAATTTTTTTCACTTCCTACCTTTCGCTTTGTCCCGCTAAGACTGCTGAAAAGTTCTATAAACATGTTTTCATTATTATCACAATTTTCTTCTGTTATAACGATCATTATTAGTATTCTCGTCACTACTATTGTTGTTTTACGCGCTGCTCTACGATAAGATGAACCGGCTAAAACCAATGATGAACCTTCTTGATTTCGTTAAATTTGTTCAACGGGTGGAAGGGGGGTCGAACATGGAACTCATCTCACAATATTCGCATACACTACCATTATTTCACACCCATACGTACCCAACCGCGAAACGGGAATAAGCGCGGGAAAACTTATATATTTTTCGAAAAAAGAATCGTTTATTTTCATTGTAGAGAACTTGTGGTTTCTGTGAGTTATCTGGTGGCTCCGTATGCATATTTTTCCTGAGACGCCTCACTGTTTTCAAAATTTGTAAATAGGCATTTATTAAGTTCTCACTTCATCTAGAAGTTTCCACTACCCTTTCCCATCTCACATGGTATTATGTATAGTTAGTGTTGCTGCAGTTTTCCGTACGCAGCTCATCTCTCGTTTTTGCCGACAGTTGGTTCGGTCGCAGCTGCCCCTCTCAGAGACGATGCAAGTGACGAATCGACTGGCTGCAGGTCTGAAATCCCGCCGGAGGTTAGAGAATAACACTGGACAAATGAAAAGCACCTTGTGAAGGCGGACATCGTTGTAGCAACTTGTTCATGCTATAGGCCTTGTGAGTGGGTGGTCAAGCCGGCCTAGCATCGTTTTGGGTGGGAGTAGAGACGTCTCGCCTGTCGTTGACCGGAGATAGGCAAGAGGCTATTTGACTGGCGCCTCGACTCGCCATTGAAAAGTATAGCGGAGTATCGGCTGATGTTTTGTCCGGTGGCATGCCCAGGCCGGTCCGGCATCGCCCTCCTTTGACGAGCTATACTACCCAGTTTTGGTCCGCGGCGGGATTTCTCCCGCTACCTCCCAGCACGAATTAGTCGTAGGGAGGCATCCCTCTATCCGCCACCTGAGGTCGCGCTCGATTCTGGACTGGATGATCCGGCTCCATCCGTGACAGGCTCTTAAGGCTGTAGAGTCACGAATGGCCACTGTTGCCAGTGTGTTTCGAGATCAGACGTTTCATGAATTTATTCCTTGCAAATACATATTGAATATTTACAAAGGAGGAAAGTCGCTAACGCGGGTTTAAAAGTACCAAATACATGAGCAAGGGATTTTTTCTGACGACCTGGAGTTCATCTAATGGGGTGTTTGGGATCCGATTGATGGTTTCACTGGACAGTTGAAGAGTGGAGACTAACAAACGCAGCCATCTCGAGAGCAGGGGAAGGGAAAGAATTCTCTAAAAAGTTTCGCTTCATCAAAACATAACAATACCTTTTCTCCGGATTATTATACTTTCAACAAGATATCCATATTTTGCGCATACAGTAAGTTCCTCCTCTAAAATATTATTTTTCTGAGAATGTGTTTGTCAGAGCCTAAGTATGTTGAAACCATTTAATATTGTTTTGATTAAGGTAGTATAAAATCGTTTTCTAGTTTTCCTATCATTTTAAGACAAGATGTCTACGATCAGCTACTCTTGTGCGCTTTGATGTTCAAAAAGTTCACTCCAGGTTACTCTACTCTCCTCAATTCTAATGTCACACAATAATTACGGTAGACTTAGCGAATGATTACGGTAGACTTGGCGAATAATTACGGTAGACTTAGCGAATATGTGATTGCTAAATTAGTTCAACTCTCTTCTGAACAAACCATTAGATAATTGTGTCATAGTATCTCTTGATATTTTTCTTTTTGCTATCTAACAAAATGATCTTATAAAGAACAAAGTTGTTATTTCCTTATTTCTTCTCATCTTTTTCAGAGTTCTTAATGATGATCACTAGAGAAACAATTTATAACAAGGAGTTACTGCATAATAGAATATGGTCAAGTTTTTTTTGTTGTTGATCGACCTCTTCCTTTCCCCCTCCGCTCCCTCTCTCTCTCTCTTTCTCTCTCTTTCTCTTGTTTTCTCTCTCTCTTTCTTTTCCTCTCTTCCTCTCTCTCTATCTCTTTTTTCATCTATTCCTCTTTCTGAGCGAGAATTTTGCAGACGACCGCTTCATCATGAAGGATTGCTTTGTTTAATACTCCATTGTAGAAAAAACTATTCAAACTTGAAAATAAAAGAAGTTTTTAATGAAGCATTGAATTGGAGACTTTCTATTGTAACCCCCGTAAAGAAGAAACTTCATTACAGTAACCCTACAAATTATCGCCCTAACAAAATCACGTCTCTCTTTTGCCGTAGTTTCGAAAAAGTTCTAGCAAAAGAAATGAAAATACATTGTGATAGTAATAATATTTTACCAGACGAACAATTTGGTTTCAGACATAAGAGATCAATTGAGCAATTGATGTTATTTTTAGAAGATTGCTCCGTCGAATTATGTAGATGAGAAAAAGTTCACTGATGTAATATATTTTGACTATGAGAAGGCGTTCGACAAAGTATATCATGTAATACTTTTTTATAAACTGAAAGAGCTGCAATTTCCAACGAAGATTATATGTTGGATAGAAGATTACCTCAGAGCCAGAACATTCCAAGTACGTGTCAGGGACTCTCTCTTCAGAAGCCTACTAATTACTAGCGGCGTCCCTCAGGGTAGAGTACTAGGACCCCTTATATTTATCATTTTCACAGCAGATGTAGTTCGTGAAATAACTAACTCAGGTTGTAAAGTAAAAATTTATGCTGACGACATGAAGCTTTATAAATCCTCCAATCCCTCCGATTATCATATCGTATTACAAGTCGCCATTGACTCAGTTGTGAAGTGGTCAAACGCCTGGCAACTCCCTTTATCCCTACCCAAATGTGCTGTCTTGCGTATAAGTACCCAGAGCCCCTTACCTTTTCCTTATTCCGTCAATTAGAATTCCCTTAAATATTTGGATGAAGTTAGAGATTTAGGATTTCTATTAGACAATTGCCTAACATTTTCTTCCCATTGTTCAGCCGTTGCATTGAAAGCAAAGAAGGAAGAAGCTCGTAGAACCTCGTAGAAGAAGAAGGAAGAAGCTCGTAGAACCCGTAGAACAACTGGAACTGTAACGGACGCAGCCCACGAAGACTCACGCCGCTACTATAAAGTCTTTTCGGTTGTGTGGTAGATCTGGATGTCAAGGGATACTCCCTCAAGGACACCAGATTTCTTGTAGATATAATTCGGGCTTGAAAGCCTTTTCTTGTCTTGCCTGCCACGCGAGATTTCCAAATATAGTCTTTACAGGTTTTGTTAACAGAACTAACGAACGAATAAATAACGAACTAAGGAACCAACTAACAAGAATAATCGATAATGAGGACTGATTAAAAGAGAGAGAATTATGGAGAGAGAAAGACGAGAGAAGAACGAAGTTAAGAGAACTCGAAAACTAGAAGTGAAAATTAAGAGAAGAGTAACTCACGTTATGTTACCCGGATCACTATCTAACTAACTAGTCCCTAATGAAGCTAACTTCGCTCTTCCGACGGCTTGACTGCCTTCTTTCGGACCTACGACAAGCGATTGAGATCGACGAGCGATTGAGATCGGCTGTGTGCAACAGGACGTATTTGTCTCAAACTTGGGTAATTACCTATATTCTTGAGTTGAAACATAGGTGAAAATAACGCGCGCGCGGAAGAAGACGAAGAAGACAGACTTCTAAACTATGTATTTGAGCGTTAAGGCTAAAGAGAAGAAGAAATGTTTCCTACCGGAAGAAAGACCGAATAAGAAATTGGTTGTGAAAAGAGAAAATATAGAACTTAAAATAATAAGTTATTAACCTCACAAATAACTTATAAGGTGATTCAACAAAACAAAAACAATACAAAACAACACAAAACTGCAGAGAGCGTGTCGAATTATGGCCTAAAATATTTATGTGAAAAATAATTTCAATTAGAGAAAGTTCGGGAAGCGTCGCCCTTACACTAAAACTACCTAGACCAAAAAGGGGTAACCATAATATGATTAGAGCTACTGTCTCCTCACCAAATCACAAAACAAATCCAAACTCCTCGCTATCAAAAACAGCACAACCCAGCAAACTAAAAACTCAATCACCCTTCCCAAAACGAAATGCTCTCGCGCGGCCGCAACGCTGCCGCTGTCGTGTCTGGTAGGGAAGTTGCCCCGTAGAACAGTGTGAACAAAAATACAGTATATAAAATTATCAGCCTCACCAAAAGTAAAAATTAAAAAAAACAGAATAGTTTACTAACTACTTATCAATAATAATTTAACAATTCAAATGTTTTCTGTTCAAAGAACTTTCTTCTCAAAAGAGTCTCTGTGTCTGAGAAATCTTCGCTGCCTACTCTGTCATTTTTTAAAGTTTCCTTAATATTTTTTCATCCTTCACTCCCTCACTCGTTCTTCTTATCCTGCCTTCTCTCACCCATTCGGTCTCTTTCAACTACCTTGGTTTCCCTACTTTTCCTACCTTCTCTGCTTCATACAGCTTCGCTGCCTTTCTTCCTCTCCTTTTTTTCGAAAACTATAAGTACTCAAACTCAAGTAAATAAAAGGTTCAATTTTTTTTGTTTCCAAAAAGCGCACCGACGAAGTCAACCGCCATTGAAGGCATACCTTAGTTTTGTCGAGATAGAAGATAATTTACATAGAACGGCTTGCCTAGAAAACAAAAGTCAAGATCCGCGGGAGTTCGAAGCGTAGGCCCACCAGAGACGGTAGATTTACAAGGTTAAAGTAAAAACGAATTTTAAGATAGAATTTCGGTAATATCTCGGTGCTTCGTCTTCTTTTTTGTTCTTCGTATTCTCTTTGGCTCGGTGTTTACAAAACATTTCAGAACTAAAACCTCGCCCGTCAGATTCAATGACCATTTAATACACTTATTTGCTGTGTCGTGCCTTTTTGAATGCGCTGTTGAAGAGACAAGATGTGTCCGAACGTTTCGTTTTATCAAAGCATCTTCAGCGAATATATATCATCTAAATAACAATGTTGAGCACAGCAGTATCCATCGAAGAGTCAAAATCAAAAAAAAAAAAAGGAAATGAGTAAATGAACAAGCAACAAGAAAATACGAGAAACGAACCCAGGAATGATGATAATGATGAAGGGTCAGAGATGAGAGACCACCGTAGAAGAATATATAGACTATCAGAGAACACAAAAAAACTATAAGTAATAGCAGAGCGAGCGGAATGTGATCTTATGAAAGAGGAAGGAGAGAGAGGTGAGAGAGCTCTTCTGCCATTTCGCTCTTATTGTTAAGATCGGGTTTATGAGTGTCAATCAGCAAGGCTTCAACAATCCTACGGCGAACAACATTAGTTTCGACATGCAAAATAGAGCCGGTGAGAACAAATTTTTCAGTCGGATGAGAAGTAAGAACATGTTGTGCAAAGGCGTTGGTTGCGTATGAACGGGCCTTAGGGTTCTTAGCTGCACGAATGTCTTCTATGGCCCTAGTATGGACTGGACGGCCTGTGTGACCGATATAGAACATTCCACATGAGCATGTTATCTTGTATATTGCACCTGATGGGCAACAGACACCAGCTTTTGCGCTCGGGCAGAATATACAGGCTTCAGTGTTATAAATAACTCTATCATGATTACGAGTTTTGCATAACATTGATTGAGGAGAGGCCGGTGACTTCTCCAAAACATCCACATCTTCTAACCCTACATCATGAACAGCACGACGAATATCTCTAGAAAAAGCATCAGAGATGAATGGTATTGTAACTCTTTCTCAACTTCCTCATCTGGCATCGTAATATTCTTTATTCCAGTTGTAATGGTTCAGACATACAACGGATGGTGAGAGATTACAACATGGTAATCAATATTTTAAAATGAACAACAGCCAATAAATGATCAGGATTCTAATTTAAGTACTGGAATAGAAACTTCTTAGCTGACAATGCATTCAAATTGAAAAAATGAGAAGGAAGAGAATTCCAATCATTCACAACTCTTGAATAATGTGTTTTCTGTGTTGAGTCGTTGAAAAGATGCAGTTTGGTTAAACGATACATTGACGATTCTCAAACGATACATTGACGATTATATTGTGATAAGCAGGGTCCAGGCAGCCATAAACAGTTTGTTCGAATACCTTAACAATCAGGCTGACCACATTCGTCTCACTAGAGAAGTTGCTGTTAACAACTCTATTCCATTCTTGAATATTACACTAACTTCTTCAGGTGAGCGCTTACTGACAAAATTGTATACAGGGTGGTCCATAAATAGTGTTACAAATTGGAATTGTTATACCTTTTTTCAAAACAGAGAAAATCATCTCAAATTAACATATTTTATCAACAACATAAATGTCAACATTCACGCAAAAGTTCAGCTCAAACGATCTCCTTTTGCCCGAACTACAGCTCGAAGTCTCTTTGGGAACGCCTCCACCACTGTACGAAGGTATTCGACTCCGATGTTGTCCCATTCTGCCTGAAGGGCATTCTTCAGGGAATCAATATTTGGGTGGGAGCGAGAGTTGACCTTGGACTCCAAGTAGGCCCAAACGGAATAATCGAGCGGGTTCAGGTCGGGTGATGAGGCCGACCATTCTGCTGTTGTGATGAAGCCGGGAAAATTTTCCTTGCACCACGTTTGAACCTTTTTAGCTTTGTGGGCTGGTGCTGAGTCTTGTTGAAAGGTCCATGTCCTCTGATTGAAATGCGATTGAGACCATGGATGGAGCACGTCTTGCAGAACATGTTTCAGATAGTATTCCGTGTCGATCTTGACGCCTTTCTCGACGAAAACAAGCGGTGTTTTTCCTGTTGCGCAGATCCCCGCCCAGACCATGACTTGAGTTGGATGTGCACTGCGTTGGACCGTTCTACCCTTGCTATCGGCTTGCTCTGCGTCCTTCGCAAGCACTCTGACGTTTTGGGAGTTGTGGACTTCTTCCACGGTGAACAGCTTTTCGTCAGAGAACACCATATTGAAATGTTCGCCTTGTTGCGTACGACGAAGAAGGTCGCGACATCTTTTGACTCTTTCCGACTTGTTGCGAGCCGACAGAAAAGCGGCCTTCCGTGTACGATACGACCTGAGTCCCAGCTCCTCCGTGACTATTCGTCCCAATGAAGTTCGGCTCATCGGGAGCTGCTGCGCCATCTGTCTGATGCTTCGTCGTGCATTTCGGTTGATCCGACTCCGAACGGTTTCGATGAGTTGTGTCGTGCGAGCAGTGCGAGGACGACCTCGCCTTGGACGGTCCAAAGATGTGCCAAGCTCCTCGAATCGTTTGATCGCTCGATACACTGTCATGCGAGGCAGGCGAAGCGTTTCAGCAATGCGAGCAGGGGCGTGGCCAAGAGTGTGTAGGCGAATGATCGCAGTTCGCAAGCGATTCGACGCTGTCATTACCCTAAACATCGATGGATTCAATCGAAACTCACTTGACACGTATAAAAAATTACGGGGAATCGGAAAAAACAAGAAAAGTGACCGCTACGTGCGGTCACTTCCTCAGGAAATGTTCTCAAACATTTGTAACACTATTTATGAACCACCCTGTAGGAAGCCCACTAACAAAAACATTCTTCTGCACAGCAGTTCTAACCATCCTATGCATGTGAAACGTGCTACTATTACACATATCAGTAGATTCTAGTAAGAAATGTGAAATTTTAGCATCCGAATTCGCATCTTCTTTCACTCATGATAATCACTCGCCTCCCCCTATGTATTGCCCTCGCATCACTCCTAAGATGTGTCCTTCATTGTTTCTCCCTTCCACAGTTGAACGTTTTCTTTCTAAACTGAAATATTCTGGCAGCCATGGGGCAGATGATATTCCTCAACTTATATTCAAGAAATGTGCTTCTTCTATTGCTCTTCCTTTGGCTCACATTTATAATATTTGTATGGACACTGGTTCGACTCCCACTATCTGGAAACATTCTTTAGTGACAGCCATTCCGAAACAAGGCAAGAATGCATCTATACCCTATTCATATAGACCTATGCTATTCTCTCACCTGCTTCTAAAACGATGGAAAGTCAACTATTTTTGAGCACTTGAGTCGATACAACATTTTGCCTGTGAATCAACATGGTTTTAGAAAGAATGCCTCTGTAGTTAGCAATTTGCTAGCTTGTGAAGATGATTGGAGTCGTTCGCTTAGTGAGGGCTCTACTGTCGATGTTATCTATTTAGATTTTTCACGTGCGTTCGACACTGTCAGCATATTCAAACTTCTCTACAATAGTTCTCATTACGGCATATCCGATCCCTTACTCTCTTAGCTAAAATCTTTTCTCACTAATCGTACTTTTTCTGTCCGTATGGGAGACAAGATGTCCACTCCCCGCCCAGTCATATCAGGCGTTCCGCAAGGATCGGTTCTTGGTCCCGTTCTCGTTATTCTTTACATATCTGATTTAAATTCCGTTCTTGAACCATTTCCGAACGTTTGTTACCAAGCATACGCTGACGATGTTAAGATTTATGTTTCGTACAAGAAAGAAAACATCGTTGAACGCTGTCATGAATTACAATTGGCTTTGAATGCTGTATATGATTGGTGCAATTTTAATGATAAAATATGTAGAGAAAATATATATAAATAATTTATAACTAATACGCCTAAACGATCATCTCGAAAACGTAGAAAATTACAAATTGTTAAAACACACAAGTTGTAGATGGGGTACCTAACGGCGTTCGCAGACCTATGCGAGCTCTCTAAAACAGAACTATTTCAAATAATATCTGGAAATCAAAAAAACTTGTCTCTCTCGAGACCATCTACACTTGATTCATCCTTCCTTCTCGTATTGCTCGCTTACAATGTCGCAGGATGAGCGAGAAGAGCAGATTGAACTGACAACTTTCATCCCCCCCCCAAGGATATCAACAATGATGAGATGCCTGTAGGCAGAATTATTATTTCATCCATTCATCACCTATGCTTTCATTAATTCATTATTTATTCCTATTATGCAAATACGATGCATGAATTTGTTGCCAGATGTGAGTATGTACTCAGCGAATCAATGTAAACAATTTAATTTAATAGACTCATTTATAATTTCAGTGTTCAACAACAAGCCTCCCTCGGATTCTCCTTGTTAAAATTCCTTATTTTTTTCTTAATTTAAGTGTTTCTCATTATAACCATTGACTATGTGATTGATGAGTTCGAAATTTTGAATTAGATAAACAAATAAAAAGGTAGAATAGTAAATGTTCTAAATAACTTTGGAAGTATTGTCTATTTTTCTTGAAGTTATCAACATAAAGAGCTCGAGACCAGGGGTTAAATGCGACCGGACAAATTGATGTTTTGATAATAGAGAGAAAAAGTGAAATTTTGCCAAAAAAGCATAATAATGATAATACTACAGTTGAAAAAAAGTCTAGTGTTTTAGATTCAATCAATATAAAACTAAACATTATCAACGTGTTTTCAACAAAAGAAAACTCCTAAAAAAATTTACTCAGTCTCAAAATCAGTTAAGAAGATGATTACTGGTAACAATTAAGTAATGAAACGGTTCAAGCTCTGATGAGTTTTCCTGGATGAGCCACAGAGAATTTTGAATTGTTTTTCTTGGAAATTGAAATCTCCTACGGGCTTTATGGAGAAAAAAGATACTTCTCTTTCAATAAACTGACCGAAACGTCTTTAGATTCACTATTCATAATGTTTCCAAACAAATGAGAGGAGCTCAAGATACCGCTCTGAAGAGCGTCCAACTGGAGCTGATCGGTTAACTGAAGCTGAATTAATCTTCTTTTTTTTCTCTTATTAAAAAAAATTCATGACCGTTTTCGACTCTGATGGAAAACTATGTGTGGTCTGCATTTCTAAGAATCGGCAACATGCCAAAAATGAAAACGCACTTATACAATCTCTCATAAGGTCTCGTTCCTAAGCCGTACGGTATCATTCCTAAGCCTTACGGTCTCGTTTCTAACCCAGGGGACCCTAAGTAGAAAGGGGGGGAAGGAGTTTTCATGAACAAAAATCTCTTCCCGAGAAAAATTTTTTTTTTTGACTTTGGGGGTGACTGAAACTGCAGTTGAGCCAAAAAAATTTTTTTTGGTAAAAAAAAAGATGAATTTTCCACGAAATAAAAAAGTGCCCGAAGTTTCGGGGTGCAAAGTTTCGTATAAACGTGGGTACGAAGTTTCGGGGAGCAAAGTGTCGTATTAACGTGGATACAAAGTTCTGGGGTACGGAGTGTCGTACTAACGTGGCTACAAAGTTTTGGGTTACGAAATGTCGCGGTACGAAGTGTCGTATTAACGTGGGTACAAAGTGTTGAGATACGAAGTGTCGCGGTACGAAGTGTCGGGTATGAAATGTCGAGGTACAAAGTGTCGTGGGTACGAAATGTCGTGGTACGAAGTGTCGAGGGTACGAAGTGTCGGGTACGGAGTGTCGAAAATACGAAGTGTCGTGATACCGTTGTGTCGCTGTATCCAAAATATCAAATTAGAAAGAGGCCCCTGACGTTTTTTTTATTTAGGTAGACGTTTCACTAAAGTAGGTACATGAATGTGCGCTCAAATCTATGTATTTTTTTAGAATCGACAATAGACACTCCCTCAATTTTTATACTTCCAATCTTCTTTTAAAAAAACTTATTACTGCATGGGTCTTCCCGCAGCTGTGAACCTGTGAATTTTTTACCATTTCCCATCTCTCTCTAACTCGCTCTTTTCCTCTGTCTCTCTACCTCTCTCTTTCCCCCTCTCTCTTTCATCGCTCTCTGCCAATGTTACTCTCTCTCATCCACTTTTTCTTATTCTTACCCTTTCTCTCTCAATGCATTGCTCTCTCAATGCTTTCTCTCTCAATGCATTACTCTCTCAATGCCCAATGCATTGCGAATCGCAAACAAAAAAGTGAAAAAAGCGCGCACGAGCGAAAAAACGCACGCGCACGCACGTGCGCACGCGCAGCGTGTTTTAAAATTATTTTCAAATCCGCCGCCTTTCTAGCTACTTTAAGGTGGGACCGTTTGAAGTAATAAAAATTGCGTGCAAACTTAATTCCTCCTTCCTCCATTGTGTGACGGGGTGTGCACCAATTTCGTTCACTAAACTTGTGTGGAATGAGAATTCAACAATCAGGGGGAGAGCTCTCACCCTGATTGTTGAATTCTCATTTCATACAAGTTTAGTGAACGAAATTGGTGGGGGGAGAGCTCTCCCCCTGATTGTTGAATTCTCATTTCACACAAGTTTAGTGAACGAAATTGGTGGAGTCTTTTGTTGAATGACATTTTGATTTGATTCGCAATTGAGTTTCAGTATTATGCGTACTTTTTTTGTTAATTTTCTAAAACAACTTCACTTCAGGGATCGTGAGCACCTAAATTGCTCTGAAAGAAGAAGAAAGCCATACACGGTGGAGAAAATCAATCAAGATTGGCGGGTATTTCCTCAATGAGACGGGTCAGTTTTTTTTCCAATTCTTCACTACTTAAAAAGTCAATTCTGAGCACTCAGTCCTAAAATGATCGGCTTAAAATAGAAAGGAAAGAAAGTGAATAAGCCATAAAAATACTTTCAATTTTCTTCTTAACTTTGGTCTGCAAGTTCCCTGTTTGATCGAAGTATCGAGTATAGGGCACAATTTTTCTTAGAGGGGGGCCCCAATTTACTTGGGGGAGGGGCTTTTTTTATTTTTTGACAAATTTAGTCATTGAATTGACATTTTCTTATGCCTTCTCGCTAGCCTAAGCCGTGTGGCCTCGTTAGCGTAATCTTTGACTAAGCCTAATTGTAAGCGGAAAAAAACAGTGAATATTAGCTGAAAACAGCTAAGTCAATTTCCTCAAATATACTTGAGAAAAAAAAACTGAAATTTTGTGGCTAATTGTTCTATACGGCCTCGTTAGCATACAATTTACCGGCTCTTATATACTCACTGTCATACTAGACGCCAGACAGTGCAGAGTGGCATTTTTATACGGTCTCGTTAGCCTAAGCCGTACGGCCTCGTTAGCCTTTTTTATGTAAAACTAATTTTTTAATGTAAAATTTTTTTTAAATGTAGAATTAATTTTTTATTTAAAAAATTTATTTAAATAATTTTTTTTCAATAAAGACTCTGATTCTCAAAATGATCACCTATAAAGAAAATTTTCGAAACCGTAGCGTTTACAACCAATTTTTTGTTTAGTATTCCAATGTCTGCAAGACAAGACGCACGGTATGCTTGTGAGTACATAAGAGCCAATTTGCCAAAGCCTAAGCGGAAAAGTCGGTGAAAAGTGACCTGCCCCCCAAGTAACAGAGTGCTTATGTATAGAAGCCTGTCGAGGAAAAGGGAATCTTGGTATGATTAGCCTAGCGCGGTTTCGCGACTGATACGGAACAGGGCCGCGGAGCAACGAATGATACGGTACAGTTGATTATAGTTCGTTAAAAATCGAGTACATGTTGAAGGAATTACTCAACAAATTCTTATGAGGAGACTGCCATCTAAAAATTCTACAAATACCAAAGAAGCAAAGCAAAAATCAGTTCCAACAAGTAAGTTTTCTTGATTCAGTTTTTTTCGGCGGATACATGTAAACATAAAATTGTCCGGTCGCATTTAACCCCTTGTCACACTCATGTCAGTGTTAAAAAAGTGGTATGAACCCTGCGCGAACATGTTTTTCCACTTTAACGAACGCAAATTTTTTTAAACATGATAGTGTAGTCCGATGGTGCGAAAATCTAACGGAACGTTTGCGCGCTCGTAGCAAGTTGAAATGACTTCAGCATAAAAAATCAAAAAAATTTTCCGAATTTTTTGTTATTTTGTTATTCCAAAAAAGTCAATCGTGCGGACGTGCATACGAGCTTCAAACTCAGTGTAGCAGGGTTAGGTTTTTTTTAAATTTCATAGTTTAATTGTTTCCAAAGAAATAGCACGTTTGAGCCGTAAGATTTTTCATCAAGAAATAGGTCTATTTTGAGAACGCAGGCAACGACTTTTTGAAGAAAACAAGTGACACACCAGTCCGAGTAATTTCTTTTTCCATTCCGAACAGGGGTTGAATGGAGCCGCCCGATTTGGGTTTACATGTACCCGCCGCTCAAAATTTGGAGGAAAAAAAGAAGAGGGGATGAAGGAAAAGGTTAAGAAAAAAGGGAGTTTTTGTCAATAGTGTGTGTACATGTACCCGCCGATGGGACCGATCCGGTCACTATTTAACTCTTGATTCCGAATAACACTTCTCTTCAGGACATCTTAGAGTATGTGTTTTACTTCGAAAAAGAGTAACGGAAACGTTTAACAAACAGACTCTTCTTTTTATTGTTACTCCCATTCATTTCTTCTCTCCTTTTTTCATATGTTTCTTTTCATATGATCAATTTTACTCTTCAATGTGTTTTCCTCTCGGCGATAGTCGTTGCTATCTCTTCTGCTCTTGCTTCCAGTAACATTTTCCAGTAAGCTTCCAGTAATTTTTTTGACCTCTGAGCGACATATCGACAAATCAAGACATTTTACCTATGCATGTACGTATCCGCCGCATAAGAGTGACATGTCACTGTATTATCCCTGACAGGGATGTTATGTGTCGTTCCAATTGGGTGTATGTACGTATCCGCCACTCAACCCGAAAAAAATTAAACTAGAGATTTTCCTCTGATCGTCAGCATCCTCTCTTTTACATCACACACTGTCGCGCTCTCCTAAAGACCTGTCGTCAGGGGTTATTTAGTCATGACAGATCTTCTGTCGGCGGGCCTCTGTGTTCCAAATCTTTAGGGGGGGACCCTTATGTGAAAAAAAGGTAAGGGGGACCCTTATGTGAGAAAAAAAAGAAAAAAATTTTTCACACCTAAGGGGGGACCCTTATGTGAAAAAAATTGTCAGTCTTTGGCGGGCCTCTGTTTTTCCAAATCGTAAGGGGGAAACCTTATGTGAAAAAATTTTTCGCCTTCGACGGGCCTCTGTTTTTTTTCATAAGGGGGGACCCTTATGAGAAAAAAAATTCCAGCCTTCGGCGGGCGTCTGTCCCTTTTTCTTTCACACTAAAAAACCCCTGACTGCATCTATAGCATCATTGTTGGAGACGTTAGTATATAAGCTTTCAACATCGAAACTTTCATAAAAATAAACATAGTGAGGAAGAGAATGCAAATGTGTTAAAAATGAACCAGTATTAGAGAGATGAGTAGGAATGAGATTGAAAACGGGTGATAATAAGTGACATAACAACCAGGAAATTCTATCTGTTGGCCCTCCACAACCAGAAATGATAGGACGGAGTTTGAATTTGCTTATATCATTTCCAGCGAGAGAAACATCAAACTTGTGACATTTAATCAGAACGTATAGGGAAGGGATACGAGCATGGTTATTGTCTAGTCGACGCTTAATATGGCCAGGGATGACAGTGTGAATTAAAATACGATTGAAAACTTGTGTGAGGTTAACTGCATTACGAGTGAAAACTGATTTAGTAGAACGACTGTATAATGATGCATCAGAAAGATGTGATTCAATGAGTCGCTTATTGAGGGTGGATGGCATGACAACAAATTCACCTCCCTTATCACTACGGTTAATGCGAATATTTTGCTAACGAACCAGAGTTATGAGACTTCTAAGAGATGTTCTAAGGTCCTTAGTCAAGTTGTATTGAATGGCTGTGCACTTATGACGGCGGACAACATTTCGAAGATTAGAGACAAAAGCCATAACTTGCCTATCACTAATAGGATTGGGAGGGGGGAACGAGGTATGCATAGGTTGAAAGGGACAGGGGGGTAAAGGTACCAGGGAAGGAGATGGCGGAAGGGCTGTTGTAGGAAACGGTTGCGCCGAGCTTGCATCAGCGAGGCTACGGAGAAACTTCCATCGTAAGAGCAGGGTTAGATGGTGTAGGGAAACTTCCATGGTGAGGGCGAAATCTTTCGGGAAAGGAATGGACGGAACGAAAGAAGGGCCGAGGCTGAGTAGTGCATGTGAATGAGGTGGAAGTGTCGGGTCACCAGCAATTGTGACTCGATGCTTTGTCGGAAGTGGGTCAGCAACTGTCGCACGTATTGCCTTCGGCGCGATGATACATTACTTTTTGTATAGTCGAGATCTTTCAGCGTTGCGGATGGTTTCTCTGATTGATTTCGAAAGTTCGTTAATCCGGTCGAGGACGTTGGGCGGGATTAAGGTTTTCAGATGTGATTCGGATGAAATGATGCTACTGAGTAAAGAGAAGACCTTATGTCTTTTGAAGCGTGTTTCTTTTTGGAGTATTGCCGTGCCTAGTTTCCGTACGGCATATTTCAAAGCATGGGTGTTTTGTGGAATATGAGAAATGGAGTCAGTAATGAAACGTGGAAAACTGTCGTAACGTTTGCATTCACGGAGGAAAAAGAGAGATTGCCGTGTACGTATTAATTTCTGTCGATATCCGATATAAGTTAAGGCCAACTTGATTGTGGACTGACTTAGTCCGAAGATGTTGAGAAGGGCGATAAATGTGTTGATCTGAGTTACTCGCATCTTGAAGTTCTTGAATAATGTGTTTTCTGTGTTGAGTCGTTGAAAAGATGCAGTTTGGTTAGTCGTTTATTGGACGTTTCGGCTATAAAGCCATCATCAGCAATTACCTCAAAAATACGGAATAAAAACATGAAATAAAATAAATACGGGCTATTTCAAGAGAAAAAAAACAACCATTGATTGAGATGTAGGAAAATGAAAGAGGATGATACCGGTAAGAGAGCGAGTTGGATAATTGATTTTAAGAGAAAGAGAGAGGTTGAAACCTATGAGTGGGAGGAAGAGGAGAGAGAGAAATAAATACATGAGGGTTATATTGTGAGAGAGAGAAGAGAGAGTTGTGCACGCTCTTCTGCCATTTCAGTCCTGTTATTTATGGATGGTTCATGAGACTGAATGAGAAGGGCTTCGGCGATGCGACGTCTGATTATATTGGGTTCAATGGTGAGGATTGTACCGGTGAGGGTAATAGGGGTGCTGTTGTGTACTGATTTAGAATGTTGGGCATACGGTTGTTGGGCATACGGGCAGACCCCTCTATGATAGAATGACGGAACATATCCGTGCATCACGAAAACCCCAACTCCCATCTTATTCATCCAATGCATTTGCATTTCAAAAAGGCACGACACAGCAAATAAGTGTATTGTCTTCTGGATACTCCTCCAATGCGTTTAACTCAGCATCAACTTTGACCATTTAATACTAACGAGTCCGCGAGTCCGTTCCTCCACGTTGTGCCATCGGAAACTACTAACTCGTAAGAGTGAGCTAAGCTGAACGCGGAGACCGACGCCAGGCCCGAGCGACAGGCCGGTCGGCAAATTCTTGTCGCAACTACATGGATCAAACATCTCCATGCTACAGGACGTCCCCCGGAAGCGACGCATGTTGGCCATGCCCCAACAACGTGAATAAAATGTGCGGGCAACTGGCCGAGAGACGACCAAATCTCATATCGAGAAAAGTCCGATTCGCCAGTAGAACCACAAGTTCAAGAAGAGAAGACTTCGGCATGTAGAGGTAATTCGAGATCGGCAGGAAAAAAAGTACATAGCTTCTAGAGTTTTTAGGCCTCATAAGCAAGAGTAAAGGCCACGTTGAGCAGCGTTTGAATTGTCAAGTTCAACCTTGTTTTGACGGGCCTTTGTATTGAGATTCCGCGGATCTCTTCCCGTTTTATGAGCAGAAACGCACGTCAGACCTCAATTAGAAAAAATACGTATGAATAAAAAAAACACAGAGGCCTGCCCGGTTCTGGAATTATGGCAGTGACACAATCTATTATACAATGGGTTTGTTGTTGTTGTTGTTGCCGGCAAGCAGCCCGCATCGAAGACTTTTGGTTATGAACACTCTCTTTAATGAGAGAGGTTCTCGTGTTCTTCGGACGAGAGAAGAAGGGTTTTGATGTCCATACAATGGGTTCATACCCAATCCCTGGAGCAGTTTCAGTTCCCCTGCAATCAATTCCTGCAACGACGGCGGTCGATGATGTCCCGAGGTCCATCTTGAGACGGCGCTCAAAGGTTACTTCTTTTTTCATTATTTCTATGCTTTTTTCATGCTTTTAAAGGGGGGGATCAACAACAAAAAAATCAAGACTTGTTTTTGTGTAAGATAAGGGTGGTTGTCGTAATGATTAAACTTGGACATAGTGCAGAGTAACAACTTCAAAGTGATGAAATTTGCTTTCTGCAGCGTTCATCAATAACAAGATCGAACCCAAGAAGGCGCGTCTCGTGCAGGAAAAAGCTGTCCTTTGACTCGACTGATACGGGTATTTTGAGGACCGTATCAGTCGAGTCAAAGGACAGCTTTCCGTGTGCGCTTGTGCCGCATCTATTATGGGACCAATTGTTTTATTTTCCAAAACCAATCTTTAATAATAACGGGTTCATGAAATCATGGGTATTGAATATGTTATTCTCTAGCGTAGCTGTACCGTTTCAAATGAACAAAAACTTCTCAAAATTTTTCTCTGTACAGATTTCATCACAAGGTGAGGGTTGGAATTTTAACCGTTTCCAGAAAAGTAAACCGTTTCCATCCTAACACGGAGAGTAGCTCACTTGTTTGATCGTTGGAACCGCCTAACCCCTTCAAACCCTTCTAGAATATACCAGAGTTTCTGGCGACTTCCCTTTTCTATTATCCTATACGTCAGGCGGAGAAAAAGTGTAACCAATGGAAAAAAATTAAATAGTGTCAAGAAACAACGTTAAACAATGGAACCTTAGTGGTTTAGTGCTAAGGCGATGGCTCTACTTGGAGGAGATTACTCCTTCCGAACCCAACCCGGATATCAATTATTTTTTTCAGGCGTTTTCCAATCAAAGCAGATTTATAAATTTATAGAAAAATCTTTTTGACCGGTTACCCGAAAATCACTCTTTTTTTTTAATCGGCCAAAGTCTGCAGGAAAGCTCAGCGTGTAAAGGCTGCTATCTTCCTCTGTATCCCTTTTCTCTCTGCGGAATTTTAGCTGCCTGGTTATTATTATAGTGTTCCAAAACTCTTGTTTCACTCATGGTAGTACCGTCTCACCGTGTTGAACGGGCTGATGTTCGCCGACGTTCTTTTCGAGCAGGAATTGAACAACAACAGTGTTTGCGGAGTAGTTTCAGGTAAAAACCCGCTTCGAGAAGAATCAGTCACGACCGTATTAGCGCATGACCATCAATCTTCGAGTAACCGTTTGAAAAAGACTTGTGATTATGCGAAAGTTTTGCAAACTGTGCCAGCAGGCCGGACGGTGGGTTACTTTCAGGAACTGCATGGGTCAAACAATTATCTCATAGAAAACCGGCACATCAATTATAAATAGGGCAGCCCATAAAGACGAGAAAATAGGGAATAAGGATAGGTAGAAACGGCGATCAGGACTTTGATTTAATTCGCGCTGCGCGTTATACGCAAACCTATGTGATACTCAAAAATCTTTTAAAAATTAGTTCACTGCTTACTCGTCGTTCTCTGTTTTGCGTCGCATGCTCTCGTTATTTTTCTCCAATATTAACTGAGTTCTTATGATTGACATGCGGTCGAGAACTCCAGCTGACTTCTGTATCAAAGATTTCTGTAACCTTCGGATAATCGTTCTTAACTCCCTCCTTTTACAGTAACTCAGTGGTCTACAGAAGTCACCGTTTGCAAGCGTCTGATCTGATCTCGGAGAGAGATGAGGCCCTCCTGCAAAGAGGAGAGTTCTACGGGGTGCAGGCGAGAGAGAGAGGGGCGCATCGAAAGGAGAAGCAGCAGCCCGAAATGGCTCTCATGAGGATACAGGTAGTAAGTCATTCATACTAAAAAAGACTAATCTAAAAAGAAGAGAGGGAAAGGAAAAAGAAGGTAAAACCCCTAAGAGAGATAGAGGATTAGAGAGAAGAGGATGCATGAAGAGCCATGCAGCAGGACCTCGAACGTCTACTATCGAAGAAGGGCGGTCCAAGGGCACACAACATCAAGTCATTCATACTCATCTGTGCTCTTTCTCCTCATACGAATCTTCCCATATCTTGGTAGATATCGAAAGAATAAAAGATTTTTGATTCAGAAAAGTGAATTGTATAAGCTGATGTTTTGAATCATTTCAGGAGAATCTAGCGCGGAATTTTCGCGTTTCTGGAGAGCGATTCCTAACAGATGTTCTTCTCAAGTTGGAGAATGATGAAGGCTAGTAACCAGGGGTTTTTAAGTTTGCAACAATAAGGTATTCTCAAGTTGGAGAATGATGAAGGCTAGTAACCAGGGGTTTTTAAGTGGGCAACAATAAGGTATTCTCAAAATGGAGAATGATGAAGGCTAGTAACCAGGGGTTTTTAAGTGGGCAACAATAAGGTATTCTCAAGTTGGAGAATGATGAAGGCTAGTAACCAGGGGTTTTCAAGTGGGCAACAATAAGGTATTCTCAAGTTGGAGAATGATGAAGGCTAGTAACCAGGGGTTTTTAAGTAGGCAACAATTAGGTATTCTCAAGTTGGAGAATGATGAAGGCTAGTAACCAGGGGTTTTTAAGTGGGCAACAATAAGGTATTCTCAAGTTGGAGAATGATGAAGGCTAGTAACCAGGTGTTTTTAAGTGGGCAACAATAAGGTATTCTCAAGTTGGAGAATGATGAAGGCTACTAACCAGAGGTTTTTAAGTGGGCAACAATAAGGTATTCTCAAGTTGGAGAATGATGAAGGCTAGTAACCAGGGGTTTTTAAGTGGGCAAAAATACGGTATTCTCAAGTTGGAAAATGATGAAGGCTAGTAACCAGGGGTTTTAAATGGGCAACAATAAGGTATTCTCAAGTTGGAGAATGATGAAGGCTAGTAACCAGGGGTTTTTAAGTGGGCAACAATAAGGTATTCTCAAGTTGGAGAATGATGAAGGCTAGTAACCAGGGGTTTTTAAGTGACCAACAATAAGGTATTCTCACTCAAGTTGGAGAATGATGAAGGCTAGTAACCAGGAGTTTTTAAGTGGGCAACAATAAGGTATTCTCAAGTTGGAGAATGATGAAGGCTAGTAACCAGGGGTTTTTAAGTGGGCAACAATAAGGTATTCTCAAGTTGGAGAATGATGAAGGCTAGTAACCAGGGGTTTTAAATGGGCAACAATAAGATGTTCTCAAGTTGGAGAATGATGAAGGCTAGTAACCAGGGGTTTTTAAGTGGGCAACAATAACGTTTTCTCAAGTTGGAGAATGATGAAGGCTAGTAACCAGGGGTTTTTAAGTGGGCAACAATAAGGTATTTTCAAGTTGGAGAATGATGAAGGCTAGTAACCAGGGGTTTTTAAGTGGGCAACAATAAGGTATTCTCAAGTTGGAAAATGATGAAGGCTAGTAACCAGGGGTTTTAAATGGGCAACAATAAGGTATTCTCAAGTTGGAGAATGATGAAGGCTAGTAACCAGGGGTTTTTAAGTGGGCAACAATAAGGTATTCTCAAGTTGGAGAATGATGAAGGCTAGTAACCAGGGGTTTTTAAGTGGGCAACAATAAGGTATTCTCAAGTTGGAGAATAATGAAGGCTAGTAACCAGGGGTTTTTAAGTGGGTAACAATAAGGTATTCTCAAGTTGAAGAATGATGAAGGCTAGTAACCAGGGGTTTTTAAGTGGGCAACAATAAGGTATTCTCAAGTTGGAGAATGATGAAGGCTACTAACCAGAGGTTTTTAAGTGGGCAACAATAAGGTATTCTCAAGTTGGAGAATGATGAAGGCTAGTAACCAGGGGTTTTTAAGTGGGCAAAAATACGGTATTCTCAAGTTGGAAATTGATGAAGGCTAGTAACCAGGGGTTTTAAATGGGCAACAATAAGGTATTCTCAAGTTGGAGAATGATGAAGGCTAGTAACCAGGGGTTTTTAAGTGGGCAACAATAAGGTATTCTCAAGTTGGAGAATGATGAAGGCTAGTAACCAGGGGTTTTTAAGTGACCAACAATAAGGTATTCTCACTCAAGTTGGAGAATGATGAAGGCTAGTAACCAGGAGTTTTTAAGTGGGCAACAATAAGGTATTCTCAAGTTGGAGAATGATGAAGGCTAGTAACCAGGGGTTTTTAAGTGGGCAACAATAAGGTATTCTCAAGTTGGAGAATGATGAAGGCTAGTAACCAGGGGTTTTAAATGGGCAACAATAAGGTGTTCTCAAGTTGGAGAATGATGAAGGCTAGTAACCAGGGGTTTTTAAGTGGGCAACAATAACGTTTTCTCAAGTTGGAGAATGATGAAGGCTAGTAACCAGGGGTTTTTAAGTGGGCAACAATAAGGTATTTTCAAGTTGGAGAATGATGAAGGCTAGTAACCAGGGGTTTTTAAGTGGGCAACAATAAGGTATTCTCAAGTTGGAAAATGATGAAGGCTAGTAACCAGGGGTTTTAAATGGGCAACAATAAGGTATTCTCAAGTTGGAGAATGATGAAGGCTAGTAACCAGGGGTTTTTAAGTGGGCAACAATAAGGTATTCTCAAGTTGGAGAATGATGAAGGCTAGTAACCAGGGGTTTTTAAGTGGGCAACAATAAGGTATTCTCAAGTTGGAGAATAATGAAGGCTAGTAACCAGGGGTTTTTAAGTGGGTAACAATAAGGTATTCTCAAGTTGAAGAATGATGAAGGCTAGTAACCAGGGGTTTTTAAGTGGGCAACAATAAGGTATTCTCAAGTTGGAGAATGATGAAGGCTAGTAACCAGGGGTTTTAAATGGGCAACAATAAGGTGTTCTCAAGTTGGAGAATGGTGAAGGCTAGTAACCAGGGGTTTTTAAGTGGGCAACAATAAGGTATTCTCAAGTTGGAGAATGATTAAGGCTAGTAACCAGGGGTTTTTAAGTGGGCAACAATAAGGTATTCTCAAGTTGGAGAATGATGAAGGCTAGTAACCAGGGGTTTTTAAATGGGCAACAATAAGGTATTCTCAAGTTGGAGAATGATGAAGGCTAGTAACCAGAAGTTTTTAAGTGGGCAACAATAAGGTATTCTCAAGTTGGAGAATGATGAAGGCTAGTAACCAGGGGTTTTTAAGTGGGCAACAATAAGGTATTCTCAAGTTGGAGAATAATGAAGGCTAGTAACCAGGGGTTTTTAAGTGGGTAACAATAAGGTATTCTCAAGTTGAAGAATGATGAAGGCTAGTAACCAGGGGTTTTTAAGTGGGCAACAATAAGGTATTCTCAAGTTGGAGAATGATGAAGGCTAGTAACCAGGGGTTTTAAATGGGCAACAATAAGGTGTTCTCAAGTTGGAGAATGGTGAAGGCTAGTAACCAGGGGTTTTTAAGTGGGCAACAATAAGGTATTCTCAAGTTGGAGAATGATTAAGGCTAGTAACCAGGGGTTTTTAAGTGGGCAACAATAAGGTATTCTCAAGTTGGAGAATGATGAAGGCTAGTAACCAGGGGTTTTTAAATGGGCAACAATAAGGTATTCTCAAGTTGGAGAATGATGAAGGCTAGTAACCAGGGGTTTTTAAGTGGGCAACAATAAGGTATTCTCAAGTTGGAGAATCTTTCTTCTTCTTAGCGTTGTCCCGCGCCGGCCGAGGTCGGAGTAGGGTCCGCTGTAAAAGAAAGAAGAACTGAAGAAGGGTGGGATTCTGACACAGGAACATACAATTTGTTATTCGACCAGTCTATCTCTTTGCAATTGAAATCACCGCATAGGATAAATGGGGAAGACGAGGTAGCGAATAAATCACTAAGAACTGAAAGACATTCGGAAAACGATTCTAAATCACACGAAGGGCTTCTATACACTACCGACAACAAGAAAGGAACTGGCTTACACTTGATTTCACATGTTATCATTTGACAATACGCTGAGAAAGATTGAGAGGAAATGAGCGTGGAAGTAATACGGGAAGAAATCAATACTAAAACACCCCCTCCCGGAAAATCACTAACCCTATCACAACGATGAACAGTATAAAGACCTCCATTAGTTAACATGGAGTCAAGTAATCTATCTGGGGAGCCCCAGCTCTCAGTTATACATAGAATGTCAACATTATGAGACTCTAAGAAAAAAGTGAGAATGTCTAACTTGAAAGGCAGTGAGCGAAAATTGACTAAATAACAAGAAAGAGAATTCTTATCACAGCAACTCAAATTAACACAATTCAAACTAGAAATAGAAATTGACCGTTGTTTGTCCCGTCAGTTGAATGAGCGAGCTGCCTGGGAGAGCTGCTTCGATGAGATCGTCTTCGTCATTTTCGCGTTCTTCCGAGAAGGCGTAGGCGGAGGAGCAGACACGATTGCCGGGCTGCTAGGCTGTTGAATCGTCACGTTCTGCAGCCCTTCATTGTTGCTCGAGTTGTAGAGAGGCCTGGGATGAGAGAAACGGATCAGCCTTGTCCCTCGAACTCCCCACTTCATCGCACCAGCTTGCTCGTTCCGGTCCTTGGCCATCTTCTTGCAGTCCTTCTCCAGCAGAAGCCCTTCTCTCGTCAGATCTTCTCTTCCGTATGCATGAGGGAAGTTGCGGAAGACGGCAGGACGGCGAGCTCGCAATGATCGTAGAACTTCGGTACGGATCGAGGGAGAGGGGAAGTGGATTTTCAGAATCCTCTTCTTACTTTCCTTGTTCCCGAAACGGCGATGAGTGATGGTGTTCTGAGAGTGTGCATCAGTGAGTGAGTTGATGACGTGCCATGGTATATCAACTTGTATCCGTCTCCTATCGGCTTCGACTTGCTTCCTCTCCATTTCGTTTCCTGTACAGCAGCAATGTCAACCCTTCTTGTTTCTAGCATTGCGGCCAGCTCTCTACTGCGTCCCGTCAGTGTTCCAACATTCAATGTGACGAGGCGAATTTAGGCTGTACGCCGCGCAGACATACCCCGCCCATGGGTAGCTGCCTGTCCTCGCATATTTGACGGTCCTAGCGGACAAGGTAAGACCGCGTCGCTTCCGGGGGACGCCCTAGCTTTGGTGATATATCTTGAAGAACTTGAAGCCATGGTTTACAACAAGGGTATTCATGCGATCGGCCTGTTGAGTGGATGGTCAATCCAGCCTGGCATCGCGGAACGTGTTTGTCGGGAGTTCCTGCTAATCCTTGACCGTAGAAAAGCAGAAGGTTAATCGAAAAGACGCCTCGACTCGTGTGGCCTGGACTAACCCCTCTCCGCCTGGCCATCTGGCGGATAGAACCACTGCCGGAAGTGGACTCGTCCAAAGGGGGCCCAATTTTAGCCTCACTCAGAACGTCGTGATTCCGGCAATCACGGTAGTAGGGCTGAGTGAGTTTACACCTTCCCACCGACTTTGAGGTATTGGGGCTAGGGAAGGTATTGGGGCTAGGGAAGGCATTGGGGCTAGGGACCTTGCTCACATTAAAGCAGTCTTTCACAGAAATTGTGGCCTGAAGCCTTGATAGGCTTCAAGTTGGAGAATGATGAAGGCTAGTAACCAGGGGTTTTTAAGTGGGCAACAATAAGGTATTCTCAAGTTGGAGAATGATGAAGGCTAGTAACCAGGGGTTTTTAAGTGGGCAACAATAAGGTATTCTCAAGTTTGAGAATGATGAAGGCTAGTAACCAGGGGTTTTTAATTGGGCAACAATAAGGTACACACGCTCGCCAAAGGCGGAAAAAATTTTCCCTTGTGATGAAAAATAGAGGCCCGCGATTTTTTTCGTTCTACATAAGGGTCACCCCTTATGATTTGGAAAAAAACAGAGCCCCGCCGACAGAAGGTCTGACATGAATATTCAACCCCTGCTAGTAACGCTCCGATTATTACTTCAACTTTAGTTCCCAAAATCTTTCAGCCATAAATTTAAAAGCTTAATATTCTTGTGTTTTCTTTTTCAACACGCTCTACAGTATCTTACAGTAACCTTGCTCACATTAAAGCAGTCTTTCACAGAAATTGTGGCCTGAAGCCTTGATAGGCTTCCAATTCCAGAGCGAACAGTATCCGTGGTGCGCAATGATGCGAGGCGATGGCTGCCGTTGCTCTTCTCTGTCTGTGGATATCCTCTGTCGACGGTTCATGCGAAGGCGAGGGCGGAGATATTGGGAAGGCTGTGGCAGCAAACCAGAAAACATCGTCAGTGAACATATCTCTCTACTAATTGTTTTCTCTCTCACCCTCTCTCTATATTCCTCTCTCTCTTCCTCTCTTTTTTTTCTCTCTCTCTTTCTCCCTTCCCATCTCTCTTTTAGATAAGGTATGTTGTTGTTGTTGATTGCCCTTGGATCTCTATTTGAAAGTAGACGTTCGAGATCCTGCTGCATGGCTCTTCATACATCCTCTTCTTGTTGTTGTTGCCGGCAAGCATCCCGCATCGAAGACTTGGTTATGAACACTCTCTTTAATGAGAGAAGTTCTCGTGTTCTTCGGACAAGATGCGTCCGGAGAAGGGTTTTGATGTCCTTTGCAGTCCTGAGACTGTCATGCTGCACCTTGTGAAGGCGGACATCGTTGTAGCAACCTGTTCATGCTATAGGCCTTGTGAGTGGGTGGTCAAGCCGGCCTAGCATCGTTTTGGGTGGGAGTAGAGACGTCTCGCCTGTCGTTTACCGGAGATAGGCAAGAGGCTATTTGACTGGCGCCTCGACTCGCCATTGAAAAGTATAGGGAGTATCGGCTGATGTTTTGTCGTCCGGTGGCATGCCCAGGCCGGTCCGGCATCACCCTCCTTTGACGAGCTATACTACCCAGTTTTGGTCCGCGGCGGGATTTCTCCCGCTACCTCCCAGCACGAATAATTCGTAGGGAGGCATCCCTCTATCCGCCACCTGAGGTCGCGCTCGATTCTGGACTGGATGATCCGGCTCCATCCGTGACAGGCTCTTAAGGCTGTAGAGTCACGAATGGCCACTGTTGCCAGTGTGTTTCGAGATACATCCTCTTCTCTCTAATTCTCTATCTTTCTTAGGGCTTCCGCCTTCTTTTTTTCCTTTCTCTCTCGCTTAAAACCAAGATGATGTTTTTGTAAAATATTTGTGAAAGGAGGGTTCAAAGGCCACTCGGCGTATACTATTTCAGCCCTCATTGTCAGCGGTGTGTGGTTCGAACGTGCGACGCTGACTAGGGCGATATGTAGTGTACATATGTCAGAAAAGAAGCCCGTTCGAGACAGAATGTAAAATTCATGAAGTATGTTTTGTCAGATTTGGGTGGCATGAAAAAGTTGTCTGAGATGGCCATTGATTGATGAACGATGAGTGAGATGACACGGAGAAAGGTAGTTCCCTGGGCGGGATCGAACCCTGTAGTCTCAATAGCTCTGGCTTGAAGTGCAAGAGTGTTATTTACATAGTTGTCTGATCTCACAGATCTACCAATCACGACGAACGCCATGAACGCGTTGCTGACTACTCGGATAGAGAATGACATGGATTGGTCACCTTGGAAGGTTCTCGAAGACTTCGAACGCAAGTGGAAGCTGCAGCCAGATGAGGTCAGCTGTCGCAAAGTGCTGCGAGCGCTCTTGAAAATTCCAAAAGCCTTTTTAACTCTTGAACAGCCTAAAATGAATCTTTTCGAAAAGAAAACACAGAGATTCTGATGCTGATTTGATGACCATCGCCCCGAAAATTTGTGAAATCATTAAAGGACCTTCATGTGGACTAAAAACTGCAAAAAGTTATCTAAAGCATTAGCTAATACATGTTCATCGTTCCAAATCATTTCTTCAGAAAACTATGGAGCTTCTACTGCAAAAACTTTCTCTGACGGGAAACACGGAAGAATGCAGACGAATGGTTTGCTATTCAACGGCTCGGTCTAAGACTGAGTTCATCTTTTATAGCGTCAATCGTATAGCGTCTTAACCAGAACTTGAACACATTAATTAATTACTTCAGCCGTATTGGAAGAAGGTAGCAATCAATAAATTGTTTCAAACGAAAGTGAGAGACTGGAGATATACATGCAGTACTTTTGACGGGCCAAAACACACAGCGAGAAAAAAGCGTACCCTCTATTGATTAGTTATATCGAGATATATGTATGTATAACAGATCTGAGAATGTCCGTTATGATGCTAGGTAGGGTACACTTCACATTCTTCTTCTTCTTCCTCGCGCTTGTTCCCGCCTCGCGGCAGGGTACGCGCTCCCCTGAGATGCAGGACAGACCTATCCTGGTAGAACCAGTGACTGCCTGCTATATCACTGCTAGTGTGATTAGCAGCAGTAAGGAGAGTCAGGGTACACTTCACATTATATCTGTAAAACATCTTGAAAATGTAATTTAAAGTTGATTTCACAGAATAGGTCTTCTGAAAGATCGCGGAATATTGAGAATCTCACTGCCACAGGAAAATTCAATTCAATTCATTTATTCCATGCAAGAACAAAAACTTGTGGAAAAAACTAAGAATGGATGTTCTAAATAGCATGGACGCGTAAGATAAAGAGACTTAAAAAAAACAAACGAACAATCTTTCATCCGAAAGTGCTGGATGGCTTTCAACTAATCCAAATACCATTAAAACTTGTTTGGTGTAATCAATTTTCTTCCAATCGTTCTGAACTTTTGTTGTTTTCATGTGTATGAGATGGCTCAAGTTGTTGGCTCGAAATTTGAATCAAGAAGAGAGAAAATGGAGAGTTGTGGGTACCACACTTGTTTTAATCCGTCACGCCCAGCCCTTCCATGCCCAGTCCCACCAAAACGAGCATACATCCGCAACAAATTCTTCGCCTTCGCCATCGAATCCTCGGAACTCCTCTCAGCCGCAAAGATTCTCAGAGGTCAGCAGCAGAAACATCACCTCAAGACGCTAGCTATATGATGGTCCGCCCGTTTCTTCACCGTCACCGCCCGACATTCAGCTAAGCTTTGCATATTTTAACATGCGTTCTCTCTATAATAAATTAGTTCCATTTTGTCTTTATCTAGAAAAAGAACAACCTGATATAGTTGCTGTCACTGAGACTTGGCTGAGTTCGCGTATAGCTGATTCAGAGATAATTGGTCCTCTTCCTTACGTAATAATCCGAGCTGATCGTAATTCTCGTGGCGGAGGAGTTGCCCTTGTATTGAGAGATCACTTAACGTTCTTGAAGCCTAGTTCTTTATGCTCTCCTTCGGAAATTGTTTATATAGACTTACTTTCTACCACTGGTTACATACGTCTGGTTGTTTGCTATCGTCCCCCGTCCTACACCAATGAAGAGACCAGACTTTTTTGTGATTCTTTATCCGATATTCTTTCTTCCACTTCCTATCCTGTAGTTGTGACTGGTGATTTCAATTGTGACACTCTCTCTCCTCCTTGTTCTTCATCCGATCGATTGTTAGTAGACATGATTACTCTCTTTGATTTCACCCAATTCTGCCGTGAACCAACACGTCTTAATCGTTGCATTGATTGGCTACTAACTTCTCTGCCCTCGCTATTGTCTAATTGTAGAATTGTTCCCTCCTTCCCCTCCTCTGATCATTTAGGGATCGCTTGCTGCCTTTCAATTGTGACCGACTCGCTTTTAGCCGAACCAGTTCTCGACTATTCAAGAACTGACTACGATGAACTTAATAAATACTTCAATTCAGTTAACTGGGAAGCCGAATTTGATAACTTCCTCTCGATTGACGATCTGTACGGCCGTTTCCTCGCCGTTATTGAATACGCTATTTCTGAATTCGTTCCAATTCGTAGACCTCGAACCCTCACGGCCACTTATCCTCGCCATATTCAGAGAATAATTAAATATAGTAACTCTCTGTTTCACAATATTGACTATCCTAATACCCGTTCTCTTTACGAGAAAGCTAGTAAAGATCTACTAAAGCAGATAATTAAATGGACTAGACATTGTGAGAAGAAGAAATTGTCTCGCTCTCGGGACTTGTTCCGACATATCTCATCCCTCACTCGGCCTAAACCTGTGCCTCCTCGATATCTATTGAATACTACAGGGGACATAGTATTGAAAAATAAACTTAAATGTTCTCTGCTCTCTACCGAATTCGCTTCTCATTATACTAAGGATGATAACCAACGTATCGCATTGCAAACTGAAGCGACCCCTACTATGAGCCCCTTTCCTATTTTTCTCCCCTCTTCTGTTCTTAAAAGCCTCTCGAAGCTTAAACCAACGGGTAGCAAAGGTTCAGATGGTATCCCTCAGATTGTCCTCAAGAAATGTGCTAAGTCTCTTGCACTTCCTCTTTCCCATATTTTCAACTATTGTATTATCTGTGGTCATGTACCGTCTTACTGGAAACATTCTCTGGTGACCCCTATTCTGAAACCAGGCAAGGAACCTCACTTGGTGTCCTCCTATCGTCCGATTTCCATCCTTTCTCCCTGTTCTAAAACGATGGAGCGACTTGTTAGAGCTTTCATAATCAATCATCTATCCGAGCACTCTATTATACCTATCAATCAACACGGGTTTAGGCGTGGAGCGTCCACAGTAACCAATTTATTAATATGTGAAGATGATTGGACCTCTTCGTTAGCCAAAGGTCTTTCAACGGATGTCATCTACCTTGACTTCTCTCGTGCATTTGACACCATTAGTATAAGTAAGCTTTTGTCTAAATGCACACATTATGGAATTACTGACCCACTCCTTTCTTGGCTTGAGTCTTTTTTAACTAATAGATCTTTCTCTGTGCGTATGGGTGATGTAACTTCTGATCCAATGAATGCCACATCGGGTGTGCCCCAAGGGTCTGTCCTGGGGCCACTTTTTTTTACTCTGTATATATCCGATATAAATGAGGTACTAGAGAACTTTCCTAATATTCGTTATCAAGCATACGCAGACGATCTCAAGATTTATGTTTCTTATGATAAGAACTCATACGGCGAACGAACTCGAGAGCTGCAATCAGCATTAGATTCCGTATTCGATTGGTGTTTAGTTAACCAACTATCTCTTTCTCCATCCAAGTCTCTCCATATTCACATTGGAGGTCGATCTTTATATTCCTCATACAGTATAAATAATGTTTCCATTTCATGTGTATCTCAGATACGTGACCTGGGCATACAAATAGTTTCTTCTTTGCGTAGGAAAGAGGCTGTAGCAGACCGAGTTAAAAAGGCATCCAAAGCAATGTATGCTATGCTCCGTGCGGTAACTGTTAATGATCCTGGTATACTGGTCAAGTGTTTTAAAACTTACGTAATGCCGCACTTGGACTATGCTTCGAATATATGGAATCCATACTATGGAAGAGATTGTGATGATATAGAGAAAGTTTTAAGGAAATTCACTCGCATAGTTTATCATCGGTGTTTCGCAAATGAAGTTAATACGAGGTCTCTTCCTTCTTACCCCAATCGACTTGCCCGCCTTGGATTCGTTTCTCTCTCCAAGAGGAGGATGTTATCTGACTTAGTTATGGGTTTCAAGATCTTCCATGGACTGTCGATAATAGATAAAAAACGATTTTTCAAAGAGACTATTCCAACGCGAACTATTATAAATGGCTTATTAGTTCAGGGTAGCAAGAATACTCTCTTCCTTCTTACCCCAATCGACTTGCCCGCCTTGGATTCGTTTCTCTCTCCAAGAGGAGGATGTTTTCTGACTTAGTTATGGGTTTCAAGATCTTCCATGGACTGTCGATAATAGATAAAAAACGATTTTTCAAAGAGACTATTCCAACGCGAACTATTATAAATGGCTTATTAGTTCAGGGTAGCAAGAATACAGCTAGAAACAACTCTTATGGAATGCGAATATCCCGCCTTTTCAGCAAACTACCTCGAAACTTGATTAATAGTATGAACCTGAAATATTTTAAATCCCAATTAAAAAGTGGTGTTCTATCTACTCTTCTCTCGTCATGAATTCAGAACTAAATTTTTTTTTGTCGTTCAAATTGTTCTACTTATATAGTTTTGTTTGTTTGTTTGTTTGTTTTTTTTCCCCGTTCAATTCGCTTTATTAAAGTCAAATTGATGTATTGCTTTTGTTATCGTATTTGACAATTGTTTAGCTGATCTATTCATTCCTCATTTTCAATTGTAATCAAATTTGTGCGTTATTGCATCGAAAGATGTAGATAAAATATATATATATATGGCTTCTCGAGGGCTGCTAGTGAACGCCGAGTGCGCCAGTCACATTTTGTACGCTTTCGCGGTAAGAGGTCATAACGCAAAAGCTGATTCTCTGCTCCAGGCAAGTTTCTGAAGAAAAAAAACAAGGTTGATTATGTGATCTTGCTCTTGAAAAATGAAAGGCAGTTTGGATTCCCAATTTATATTTTTTTTATAATTAAATTTAAATTTGTATGTTGCTGAAAAGCATAATTCCATGAAAAGTTATAGTTCTTGCTTTCAAAGCTTGTTTAGTTTTGGAATGAAAAACTGCAAGTTTTTGCTTGTAATGTGATTGGAGATTGCAGCAATCTCTGCTGAAGTATGGTGAAAGAGGAGAGAAGTTGGCGCTGGCTGCATGTGCCAGAGCTGCTGCCGCGGGTGCCAACCCCGAGAGACTCAAAAAAGTGTTTGAATTCTCAATTTCTTAATTTCTCTTCATTTATAACTCTGTCTCAGGACATGACTTTGATTTTTTTTTGTTGTGGAAAACTTGACCTTTTCTTCTAAAAAAAATTGAGTTTGATTCAACAAAAAAAGATCGAGTTCTTGTGTCTAATACCGTGACTTTTTTGAATTCGAACAATCCTGCAAAAATTACTTTTTGCTTGTTCATAGAAGCAAACGTTCATAGCTCAATATCATACTCGAAGGTGCTGCGAATGTCTGCGAATGTCGATAAGAAAATGTTGCGACTCCCGCACGAGTTGGTCTTCGATGTGATTTGGCTGCTATCGGAGAGAAGTCACCCGCACAGGTCATGGGAGCACGTTCCACTCATCGAGAAGGTCACACACAAGAACGAACGAGAAGCAGTTTGATTCCTAGGATTAGACTGCATTTGAAGGTCTAATCCCGCCCTGTGAACTAGGAATAATTTTATCATAAAATTCTTAGGTATAACATTTTTTGCGATAACGGAGCTTTTTAGGGCTCGAAATTGTCAATTTTTGGTAGTAAATGATATTTTGTAGAAAAAAGCGTCAGTGAGAAAAACTTTACTATTTCTAAAGTTTTTTGTTGAGATCTTGGAACGAACTCCTCATTCTTCAGGGTTCTTCCGCTATCTTTTCCGAGAAGTTAGCTTTTTAAATAAAAATTTATTTTTGCGCTTTCAAATAAAGTGAATTCATTCCAAAAAGTGTTCGTTACAACAAATAATTAAAACCTGAGCGCTTCAAACATTAATAATTAAAACATTTTTCGATTTTCATATTTATTATTTCCGTTTCCAAAGAAAGTTACGCAGGCGGAGCGCCACATTACGCACTCTCAATTTCACTCGGCCATTGCTCTTGTCGAAGAGACGTCGCGCATCAACGACTGCCTCGAAAATCAACACAAGACCAGTCCGTGTTTTAGGAATTTTTTTCACTTCCTACCTTTCGCTTTGTCCCGCTAAGACTGCTGAAAAGTTCTATAAACATGTTTTCATTATTATCACAATTTTCTTCTGTTATAACGATCATTATTAGTATTCTCGTCACTACTATTGTTGTTTTACGCGCTGCTCTACGATAAGATGAACCGGCTAAAACCAATGATGAACCTTCTTGATTTCGTTAAATTTGTTCAACGGGTGGAAGGGGGGTCGAACATGGAACTCATCTCACAATATTCGCATACACTACCATTATTTCACACCCATACGTACCCAACCGCGAAACGGGAATAAGCGCGGGAAAACTTATATATTTTTCGAAAAAAGAATCGTTTATTTTTATTGTAGAGAACTTGTGGTTTCTGTGAGTTATCTGGTGGCTCCGTATGCATATTTTTCCTGAGACGCCTCACTGTTTTCAAAATTTGTAAATAGGCATTTATTAAGTTCTCACTTCATCTAGAAGTTTCCACTACCCTTTCCCATCTCACATGGTATTATGTATAGTTAGTGTTGCTGCAGTTTTCCGTACGCAGCTCATCTCTCGTTTTTGCCGACAGTTGGTTCGGTCGCAGCTGCCCCTCTCAGAGACGATGCAAGTGACGAATCGACTGGCTGCAGGTCTGAAATCCCGCCGGAGGTTAGAGAATAACACTGGACAAATGGAAAGCAATGGCATTTAGTGTATAACATTTCTTCAGGCTCCCTTGTTTCAACATTCAAACATATTTCTATTGTTTCATTCTCTTAGTGAATGAATTAATATAATAAGCACTTCAACTTTTGTGGCATTCAGAAGAAGAAAGATGGATCAGACGTTTCATGTTGTTGTTGTTGTTGCCGGCAAGCATCCCGCATCGAAGACTCGGTTATGAACACTCTCTTTAATGAGAGAAGTTCTCGTGTTCTTCGGACAAGATGCGTCCGGAGAAGGGTTTTGATGTCCTTTGCAGTCCTGAGACTGTCATGCTGCACCTTGTGAAGGCGGACATCGTTGTAGCAACTTGTTCATGCTATAGGCCTTGTGAGTGGGTGGTCAAGCCGGCCTAGCATCGTTTTGGGTGGGAGTAGAGACGTCTCGCCTGTCGTTGACCGGAGATAGGCAAGAGGCTATTTGACTGGCGCCTCGACTCGCCATTGAAAAGTATAGCGGAGTATCGGCTGATGTTTTGTCCGGTGGCATGCCCAGGCCGGTCCGGCATCGCCCTCCTTTGACGAGCTATACTACCCAGTTTTGGTCCGCGGCGGGATTTCTCCCGCTACCTCCCAGCACGAATTAGTCGTAGGGAGGCATCCCTCTATCCGCCACCTGAGGTCGCGCTCGATTCTGGACTGGATGATCCGGCTCCATCCGTGACAGGCTCTTAAGGCTGTAGAGTCACGAATGGCCACTGTTGCCAGTGTGTTTCGAGATCAGACGTTTCATGAATTTATTCCTTGCAAATACATATTGAATATTTACAAAGGAGGAAAGTCGCTAACGCGGGTTTAAAAGTACCAAATACATGAGCAAGGGATTTTTTCTGACGACCTGGAGTTCATCTAATGGGGTGTTTGGGATCCGATTGATGGTTTCACTGGACAGTTGAAGAGTGGAGACTAACAAACGCAGCCATCTCGAGAGCAGGGGAAGGGAAAGAATTCTCTAAAAAGTTTCGCTTCATCAAAACATAACAATACCTTTTCTCCGGATTATTATACTTTCAACAAGATATCCATATTTTGCGCATACAGTAAGTTCCTCCTCTAAAATATTATTTTTCTGAGAATGTGTTTGTCAGAGCCTAAGTATGTTGAAACCATTTAATATTGTTTTGATTAAGGTAGTATAAAATCGTTTTCTAGTTTTCCTATCATTTTAAGACAAGATGTCTACGATCAGCTACTCTTGTGCGCTTTGATGTTTAAAAAGTTCACTCCAGGTTACTCTACTCTCCTCAATTCTAATGTCACACAATAATTACGGTAGACTTAGCGAATGATTACGGTAGACTTGGCGAATAATTACGGTAGACTTAGCGAATATGTGATTGCTAAATTAGTTCAACTCTCTTCTGAACAAACCATTAGATAATTGTGTCATAGTATCTCTTGATATTTTTCTTTTTGCTATCTAACAAAATGATCTTATAAAGAACAAAGTTGTTATTTCCTTATTTCTTCTCATCTTTTTCAGAGTTCTTAATGATGATCACTAGAGAAACAATTTATAACAAGGAGTTACTGCATAATAGAATATGGTCAAGTTTTTTTTGTTGTTGATCGACCTCTTCCTTTCCCCCTCCGCTCCCTCTCTCTCTCTTTCTCTCTCTCTCTCTTTCTCTCTCTTTCTCTTGTTTTCTCTCTCTCTTTCTTTTCCTCTCTTCCTCTCTCTCTATCTCTTTTTTCATCTATTCCTCTTTCTGAGCGAGAATTTTGCAGACGACCGCTTCATCATGAAGGATTGCTTTGTTTAATACTCCATTGTAGAAAAAACTATTCAAACTTGAAAATAAAAGAAGTTTTTAATGAAGCATTGAATTGGAGACTTTCTATTGTAACCCCCGTAAAGAAGAAACTTCATTACAGTAACCCTACAAATTATCGCCCTAACAAAATCACGTCTCTCTTTTGCCGTAGTTTCGAAAAAGTTCTAGCAAAAGAAATGAAAATACATTGTGATAGTAATAATATTTTACCAGACGAACAATTTGGTTTCAGACATAAGAGATCAATTGAGCAATTGATGTTATTTTTAGAAGATTGCTCCGTCGAATTATGTAGATGAGAAAAAGTTCACTGATGTAATATATTTTGACTATGAGAAGGCGTTCGACAAAGTATATCATGTAATACTTTTTTATAAACTGAAAGAGCTGCAATTTCCAACGAAGATTATATGTTGGATAGAAGATTACCTCAGAGCCAGAACATTCCAAGTACGTGTCAGGGACTCTCTCTTCAGAAGCCTACTAATTACTAGCGGCGTCCCTCAGGGTAGAGTACTAGGACCCCTTATATTTATCATTTTCACAGCAGATGTAGTTCGTGAAATAACTAACTCAGGTTGTAAAGTAAAAATTTATGCTGACGACATGAAGCTTTATAAATCCTCCAATCCCTCCGATTATCATATCGTATTACAAGTCGCCATTGACTCAGTTGTGAAGTGGTCAAACGCCTGGCAACTCCCTTTATCCCTACCCAAATGTGCTGTCTTGCGTATAAGTACCCAGAGCCCCTTACCTTTTCCTTATTCCGTCAATTAGAATTCCCTTAAATATTTGGATGAAGTTAGAGATTTAGGATTTCTATTAGACAATTGCCTAACATTTTCTTCCCATTGTTCAGCCGTTGCATTGAAAGCAAAGAAGGAAGAAGCTCGTAGAACCTCGTAGAAGAAGAAGGAAGAAGCTCGTAGAACCCGTAGAACAACTGGAACTGTAACGGACGCAGCCCACGAAGACTCACGCCGCTACTATAAAGTCTTTTCGGTTGTGTGGTAGATCTGGATGTCAAGGGATACTCCCTCAAGGACACCAGATTTCTTGTAGATATAATTCGGGCTTGAAAGCCTTTTCTTGTCTTGCCTGCCACGCGAGATTTCCAAATATAGTCTTTACAGGTTTTGTTAACAGAACTAACGAACGAATAAATAACGAACTAAGGAACCAACTAACAAGAATAATCGATAATGAGGACTGATTAAAAGAGAGAGAATTATGGAGAGAGAAAGACGAGAGAAGAACGATGTTAAGAGAACTCGAAAACTAGAAGTGAAAATTAAGAGAAGAGTAACTCACGTTATGTTACCCGGATCACTATCTAACTAACTAGTCCCTAATGAAGCTAACTTCGCTCTTCCGACGGCTTGACTGCCTTCTTTCGGACCTACGACAAGCGATTGAGATCGACGAGCGATTGAGATCGGCTGTGTGCAACAGGACGTATTTGTCTCAAACTTGGGTAATTACCTATATTCTTGAGTTGAAACATAGGTGAAAATAACGCGCGCGCGGAAGAAGACGAAGAAGACAGACTTCTAAACTATGTATTTGAGCGTTAAGGCTAAAGAGAAGAAGAAATGTTTCCTACCGGAAGAAAGACCGAATAAGAAATTGGTTGTGAAAAGAGAAAATATAGAACTTAAAATAATAAGTTATTAACCTCACAAATAACTTATAAGGTGATTCAACAAAACAAAAACAATACAAAACAACACAAAACTGCAGAGAGCGTGTCGAATTATGGCCTAAAATATTTATGTGAAAAATAATTTCAATTAGAGAAAGTTCGGGAAGCGTCGCCCTTACACTAAAACTACCTAGACCAAAAAGGGGTAACCATAATATGATTAGAGCTACTGTCTCCTCACCAAATCACAAAACAAATCCAAACTCCTCGCTATCAAAAACAGCACAACCCAGCAAACTAAAAACTCAATCACCCTTCCCAAAACGAAATGCTCTCGCGCGGCCGCAACGCTGCCGCTGTCGTGTCTGGTAGGGAAGTTGCCCCGTAGAACAGTGTGAACAAAAATACAGTATATAAAATTATCAGCCTCACCAAAAGTAAAAATTAAAAAAAACAGAATAGTTTACTAACTACTTATCAATAATAATTTAACAATTCAAATGTTTTCTGTTCAAAGAACTTTCTTCTCAAAAGAGTCTCTGTGTCTGAGAAATCTTCGCTGCCTACTCTGTCATTTTTTAAAGTTTCCTTAATATTTTTTCATCCTTCACTCCCTCACTCGTTCTTCTTATCCTGCCTTCTCTCACCCATTCGGTCTCTTTCAACTACCTTGGTTTCCCTACTTTTCCTACCTTCTCTGCTTCATACAGCTTCGCTGCCTTTCTTCCTCTCCTTTTTTTCGAAAACTATAAGTACTCAAACTCAAGTAAATAAAAGGTTCAATTTTTTTTGTTTCCAAAAAGCGCACCGACGAAGTCAACCGCCATTGAAGGCATACCTTAGTTTTGTCGAGATAGAAGATAATTTACATAGAACGGCTTGCCTAGAAAACAAAAGTCAAGATCCGCGGGAGTTCGAAGCGTAGGCCCACCAGAGACGGTAGATTTACAAGGTTAAAGTAAAAACGAATTTTAAGATAGAATTTCGGTAATATCTCGGTGCTTCGTCTTCTTTTTTGTTCTTCGTATTCTCTTTGGCTCGGTGTTTACAAAACATTTCAGAACTAAAACCTCGCCCGTCAGATTCAATGACCATTTAATACACTTATTTGCTGTGTCGTGCCTTTTTGAATGCGCTGTTGAAGAGACAAGATGTGTCCGAACGTTTCGTTTTATCAAAGCATCTTCAGCGAATATATATCATCTAAATAACAATGTTGAGCACAGCAGTATCCATCGAAGAGTCAAAATCAAAAAAAAAAAAGGAAATGAGTAAATGAACAAGCAACAAGAAAATACGAGAAACGAACCCAGGAATGATGATAATGATGAAGGGTCAGAGATGAGAGACCACCGTAGAAGAATATATAGACTATCAGAGAACACAAAAAAACTATAAGTAATAGCAGAGCGAGCGGAATGTGATCTTATGAAAGAGGAAGGAGAGAGAGGTGAGAGAGCTCTTCTGCCATTTCGCTCTTATTGTTAAGATCGGCTTTATGAGTGTCAATCAGCAAGGCTTCAACAATCCTACGGCGAACAACATTAGTTTCGACATGCAAAATAGAGCCGGTGAGAACAAATTTTTCAGTCGGATGAGAAGTAAGAACATGTTGTGCAAAGGCGTTGGTTGCGTATGAACGGGCCTTAGGGTTCTTAGCTGCACGAATGTCTTCTATGGCCCTAGTATGGACTGGACGGCCTGTGTGACCGATATAGAACATTCCACATGAGCATGTTATCTTGTATATTGCACCTGATGTGCAACAGACACCAGCTTTTGCGCTCGGGCAGAATATACAGGCTTCAGTGTTATAAATAACTCTATCATGATTACGATTTTTGCATAACATTGATTGAGGAGAGGCCGGTGACTTCTCCAAAACATCCACATCTTCTAACCCTACATCATGAACAGCACGACGAATATCTCTAGAAAAAGCATCAGAGATGAATGGTATTGTAACTCTTTCTCAACTTCCTCATCTGGCATCGTAATATTCTTTATTCCAGTTGTAATGGTTCAGACATACAACGGATGGTGAGAGATTACAACATGGTAATCAATGTTTTAAAATGAACAACAGCCAATAAATGATCAGGATTCTAATTTAAGTACTGGAATAGAAACTTCTTAGCTGACAATGCATTCAAATTGAAAAAATGAGAAGGAAGAGAATTCCAATCATTCACAACTCTTGAATAATGTGTTTTCTGTGTTGAGTCGTTGAAAAGATGCAGTTTGGTTAAACGATACATTGACGATTCTCAAACGATACATTGACGATTATATTGTGATAAGCAGGGTCCAGGCAGCCATAAACAGTTTGTTCGAATACCTTAACAATCAGGCTGACCACATTCGTCTCACTAGAGAAGTTGCTGTTAACAACTCTATTCCATTCTTGAATATTACACTAACTTCTTCAGGTGAGCGCTTACTGACAAAATTGTATACAGGGTGGTCCATAAATAGTGTTACAAATTGGAATTGTTATACCTTTTTTCAAAACAGAGAAAATCATCTCAAATTAACATATTTTATCAACAACATAAATGTCAACATTCACGCAAAAGTTCAGCTCAAACGATCTCCTTTTGCCCGAACTACAGCTCGAAGTCTCTTTGGGAACGCCTCCACCACTGTACGAAGGTATTCGACTCCGATGTTGTCCCATTCTGCCTGAAGGGCATTCTTCAGGGAATCAATATTTGGGTGGGAGCGAGAGTTGACCTTGGACTCCAAGTAGGCCCAAACGGAATAATCGAGCGGGTTCAGGTCGGGTGATGAGGCCGACCATTCTGCTGTTGTGATGAAGCCGGGAAAATTTTCCTTGCACCACGTTTGAACCTTTTTAGCTTTGTGGGCTGGTGCTGAGTCTTGTTGAAAGGTCCATGTCCTCTGATTGAAATGCGATTGAGACCATGGATGGAGCACGTCTTGCAGAACATGTTTCAGATAGTATTCCGTGTCGATCTTGACGCCTTTCTCGACGAAAACAAGCGGTGTTTTTCCTGTTGCGCAGATCCCCGCCCAGACCATGACTTGAGTTGGATGTGCACTGCGTTGGACCGTTCTACCCTTGCTATCGGCTTGCTCTGCGTCCTTCGCAAGCACTCTGACGTTTTGGGAGTTGTGGACTTCTTCCACGGTGAACAGCTTTTCGTCAGAGAACACCATATTGAAATGTTCGCCTTGTTGCGTACGACGAAGAAGGTCGCGACATCTTTTGACTCTTTCCGACTTGTTGCGAGCCGACAGAAAAGCGGCCTTCCGTGTACGATACGACCTGAGTCCCAGCTCCTCCGTGACTATTCGTCCCAATGAAGTTCGGCTCATCGGGAGCTGCTGCGCCATCTGTCTGATGCTTCGTCGTGCATTTCGGTTGATCCGACTCCGAACGGTTTCGATGAGTTGTGTCGTGCGAGCAGTGCGAGGACGACCTCGCCTTGGACGGTCCAAAGATGTGCCAAGCTCCTCGAATCGTTTGATCGCTCGATACACTGTCATGCGAGGCAGGCGAAGCGTTTCAGCAATGCGAGCAGGGGCGTGGCCAAGAGTGTGTAGGCGAATGATCGCAGTTCGCAAGCGATTCGACGCTGTCATTACCCTAAACATCGATGGATTCAATCGAAACTCACTTGACACGTATAAAAAATTACGGGGAATCGGAAAAAACAAGAAAAGTGACCGCTACGTGCGGTCACTTCCTCAGGAAATGTTCTCAAACATTTGTAACACTATTTATGAACCACCCTGTAGGAAGCCCACTAACAAAAACATTCTTCTGCACAGCAGTTCTAACCATCCTATGCATGTGAAACGTGCTACTATTACACATATCAGTAGATTCTAGTAAGAAATGTGAAATTTTAGCATCCGAATTCGCATCTTCTTTCACTCATGATAATCACTCGCCTCCCCCTATGTATTGCCCTCGCATCACTCCTAAGATGTGTCCTTCATTGTTTCTCCCTTCCACAGTTGAACGTTTTCTTTCTAAACTGAAATATTCTGGCAGCCATGGGGCAGATGATATTCCTCAACTTATATTCAAGAAATGTGCTTCTTCTATTGCTCTTCCTTTGGCTCACATTTATAATATTTGTATGGACACTGGTTCGACTCCCACTATCTGGAAACATTCTTTAGTGACAGCCATTCCGAAACAAGGCAAGAATGCATCTATACCCTATTCATATAGACCTATGCTATTCTCTCACCTGCTTCTAAAACGATGGAAAGTCAACTATTTTTGAGCACTTGAGTCGATACAACATTTTGCCTGTGAATCAACATGGTTTTAGAAAGAATGCCTCTGTAGTTAGCAATTTGCTAGCTTGTGAAGATGATTGGAGTCGTTCGCTTAGTGAGGGCTCTACTGTCGATGTTATCTATTTAGATTTTTCACGTGCGTTCGACACTGTCAGCATATTCAAACTTCTCTACAATAGTTCTCATTACGGCATATCCGATCCCTTACTCTCTTAGCTAAAATCTTTTCTCACTAATCGTACTTTTTCTGTCCGTATGGGAGACAAGATGTCCACTCCCCGCCCAGTCATATCAGGCGTTCCGCAAGGATCGGTTCTTGGTCCCGTTCTCGTTATTCTTTACATATCTGATTTAAATTCCGTTCTTGAACCATTTCCGAACGTTTGTTACCAAGCATACGCTGACGATGTTAAGATTTATGTTTCGTACAAGAAAGAAAACATCGTTGAACGCTGTCATGAATTACAATTGGCTTTGAATGCTGTATATGATTGGTGCAATTTTAATGATAAAATATGTAGAGAAAATATATATAAATAATTTATAACTAATACGCCTAAACGATCATCTCGAAAACGTAGAAAATTACAAATTGTTAAAACACACAAGTTGTAGATGGGGTACCTAACGGCGTTCGCAGACCTATGCGAGCTCTCTAAAACAGAACTATTTCAAATAATATCTGGAAATCAAAAAAACTTGTCTCTCTCGAGACCATCTACACTTGATTCATCCTTCCTTCTCGTATTGCTCGCTTACAATGTCGCAGGATGAGCGAGAAGAGCAGATTGAACTGACAACTTTCATCCCCCCCCCCAAGGATATCAACAATGATGAGATGCCTGTAGGCAGAATTATTATTTCATCCATTCATCACCTATGCTTTCATTAATTCATTATTTATTCCTATTATGCAAATACGATGCATGAATTTGTTGCCAGATGTGAGTATGTACTCAGCGAATCAATGTAAACAATTTAATTTAATAGACTCATTTATAATTTCAGTGTTCAACAACAAGCCTCCCTCGGATTCTCCTTGTTAAAATTCCTTATTTTTTTCTTAATTTAAGTGTTTCTCATTATAACCATTGACTATGTGATTGATGAGTTCGAAATTTTGAATTAGATAAACAAATAAAAAGGTAGAATAGTAAATGTTCTAAATAACTTTGGAAGTATTGTCTATTTTTCTTGAAGTTATCAACATAAAGAGCTCGAGACCAGGGGTTAAATGCGACCGGACAAATTGATGTTTTGATAATAGAGAGAAAAAGTGAAATTTTGCCAAAAAAGCATAATAATGATAATACTACAGTTGAAAAAAAGTCTAGTGTTTTAGATTCAATCAATATAAAACTAAACATTATCAACGTGTTTTCAACAAAAGAAAACTCCTAAAAAAATTTACTCAGTCTCAAAATCAGTTAAGAAGATGATTACTGGTAACAATTAAGTAATGAAACGGTTCAAGCTCTGATGAGTTTTCCTGGATGAGCCACAGAGAATTTTGAATTGTTTTTCTTGGAAATTGAAATCTCCTACGGGCTTTATGGAGAAAAAAGATACTTCTCTTTCAATAAACTGACCGAAACGTCTTTAGATTCACTATTCATAATGTTTCCAAACAAATGAGAGGAGCTCAAGATACCGCTCTGAAGAGCGTCCAACTGGAGCTGATCGGTTAACTGAAGCTGAATTAATCTTCTTTTTTTTCTCTTATTAAAAAAAATTCATGACCGTTTTCGACTCTGATGGAAAACTATGTGTGGTCTGCATTTCTAAGAATCGGCAACATGCCAAAAATGAAAACGCACTTATACAATCTCTCATAAGGTCTCGTTCCTAAGCCGTACGGTATCATTCCTAAGCCTTACGGTCTCGTTTCTAACCCAGGGGACCCTAAGTAGAAAGGGGGGGAAGGAGTTTTCATGAACAAAAATCTCTTCCCGAGAAAAATTTTTTTTTTTGACTTTGGGGGTGACTGAAACTGCAGTTGAGCCAAAAAAATTTTTTTTGGTAAAAAAAAAGATGAATTTTCCACGAAATAAAAAAGTGCCCGAAGTTTCGGGGTGCAAAGTTTCGTATAAACGTGGGTACGAAGTTTCGGGGAGCAAAGTGTCGTATTAACGTGGATACAAAGTTCTGGGGTACGGAGTGTCGTACTAACGTGGCTACAAAGTTTTGGGTTACGAAATGTCGCGGTACGAAGTGTCGTATTAACGTGGGTACAAAGTGTTGAGATACGAAGTGTCGCGGTACGAAGTGTCGGGTACGAAATGTCGAGGTACAAAGTGTCGTGGGTACGAAATGTCGTGGTACGAAGTGTCGAGGGTACGAAGTGTCGGGTACGGAGTGTCGAAAATACGAAGTGTCGTGATACCGTTGTGTCGCTGTATCCAAAATATCAAATTAGAAAGAGGCCCCTGACGTTTTTTTTATTTAGGTAGACGTTTCACTAAAGTAGGTACATGAATGTGCGCTCAAATCTATGTATTTTTTTAGAATCGACAATAGACACTCCCTCAATTTTTATACTTCCAATCTTCTTTTAAAAAAACTTATTACTGCATGGGTCTTCCCGCAGCTGTGAACCTGTGAATTTTTTACCATTTCCCATCTCTCTCTAACTCGCTCTTTTCCTCTGTCTCTCTACCTCTCTCTTTCCCCCTCTCTCTTTCATCGCTCTCTGCCAATGTTACTCTCTCTCATCCACTTTTTCTTATTCTTACCCTTTCTCTCTCAATGCATTGCTCTCTCAATGCTTTCTCTCTCAATGCATTACTCTCTCAATGCCCAATGCATTGCGAATCGCAAACAAAAAAGTGAAAAAAGCGCGCACGAGCGAAAAAACGCACGCGCACGCACGTGCGCACGCGCAGCGTGTTTTAAAATTATTTTCAAATCCGCCGCCTTTCTAGCTACTTTAAGGTGGGACCGTTTGAAGTAATAAAAATTGCGTGCAAACTTAATTCCTCCTTCCTCCATTGTGTGACGGGGTGTGCACCAATTTCGTTCACTAAACTTGTGTGGAATGAGAATTCAACAATCAGGGGGAGAGCTCTCACCCTGATTGTTGAATTCTCATTTCATACAAGTTTAGTGAACGAAATTGGTGGGGGGAGAGCTCTCCCCCTGATTGTTGAATTCTCATTTCACACAAGTTTAGTGAACGAAATTGGTGGAGTCTTTTGTTGAATGACATTTTGATTTGATTCGCAATTGAGTTTCAGTATTATGCGTACTTTTTTTGTTAATTTTCTAAAACAACTTCACTTCAGGGATCGTGAGCACCTAAATTGCTCTGAAAGAAGAAGAAAGCCATACACGGTGGAGAAAATCAATCAAGATTGGCGGGTATTTCCTCAATGAGACGGGTCAGTTTTTTTTCCAATTCTTCACTACTTAAAAAGTCAATTCTGAGCACTCAGTCCTAAAATGATCGGCTTAAAATAGAAAGGAAAGAAAGTGAATAAGCCATAAAAATACTTTCAATTTTCTTCTTAACTTTGGTCTGCAAGTTCCCTGTTTGATCGAAGTATCGAGTATAGGGCACAATTTTTCTTAGAGGGGGGCCCCAATTTACTTGGGGGAGGGGCTTTTTTTATTTTTTGACAAATTTAGTCATTGAATTGACATTTTCTTATGCCTTCTCGCTAGCCTAAGCCGTGTGGCCTCGTTAGCGTAATCTTTGACTAAGCCTAATTGTAAGCGGAAAAAAACAGTGAATATTAGCTGAAAACAGCTAAGTCAATTTCCTCAAATATACTTGAGAAAAAAAAACTGAAATTTTGTGGCTAATTGTTCTATACGGCCTCGTTAGCATACAATTTACCGGCTCTTATATACTCACTGTCATACTAGACGCCAGACAGTGCAGAGTGGCATTTTTATACGGTCTCGTTAGCCTAAGCCGTACGGCCTCGTTAGCCTTTTTTATGTAAAACTAATTTTTTAATGTAAAATTTTTTTTAAATGTAGAATTAATTTTTTATTTAAAAAATTTATTTAAATAATTTTTTTTCAATAAAGACTCTGATTCTCAAAATGATCACCTATAAAGAAAATTTTCGAAACCGTAGCGTTTACAACCAATTTTTTGTTTAGTATTCCAATGTCTGCAAGACAAGACGCACGGTATGCTTGTGAGTACATAAGAGCCAATTTGCCAAAGCCTAAGCGGAAAAGTCGGTGAAAAGTGACCTGCCCCCCAAGTAACAGAGTGCTTATGTATAGAAGCCTGTCGAGGAAAAGGGAATCTTGGTATGATTAGCCTAGCGCGGTTTCGCGACTGATACGGAACAGGGCCGCGGAGCAACGAATGATACGGTACAGTTGATTATAGTTCGTTAAAAATCGAGTACATGTTGAAGGAATTACTCAACAAATTCTTATGAGGAGACTGCCATCTAAAAATTCTACAAATACCAAAGAAGCAAAGCAAAAATCAGTTCCAACAAGTAAGTTTTCTTGATTCAGTTTTTTTCGGCGGATACATGTAAACATAAAATTGTCCGGTCGCATTTAACCCCTTGTCACACTCATGTCAGTGTTAAAAAAGTGGTATGAACCCTGCGCGAACATGTTTTTCCACTTTAACGAACGCAAATTTTTTTAAACATGATAGTGTAGTCCGATGGTGCGAAAATCTAACGGAACGTTTGCGCGCTCGTAGCAAGTTGAAATGACTTCAGCATAAAAAATCAAAAAAATTTTCCGAATTTTTTGTTATTTTGTTATTCCAAAAAAGTCAATCGTGCGGACGTGCATACGAGCTTCAAACTCAGTGTAGCAGGGTTAGGTTTTTTTTAAATTTCATAGTTTAATTGTTTCCAAAGAAATAGCACGTTTGAGCCGTAAGATTTTTCATCAAGAAATAGGTCTATTTTGAGAACGCAGGCAACGACTTTTTGAAGAAAACAAGTGACACACCAGTCCGAGTAATTTCTTTTTCCATTCCGAACAGGGGTTGAATGGAGCCGCCCGATTTGGGTTTACATGTATCCGCCGCTCAAAATTTGGAGGAAAAAAAGAAGAGGGGATGAAGGAAAAGGTTAAGAAAAAAGGGAGTTTTTGTCAATAGTGTGTGTACATGTACCCGCCGATGGGACCGATCCGGTCACTATTTAACTCTTGATTCCGAATAACACTTCTCTTCAGGACATCTTAGAGTATGTGTTTTACTTCGAAAAAGAGTAACGGAAACGTTTAACAAACAGACTCTTCTTTTTATTGTTACTCCCATTCATTTCTTCTCTCCTTTTTTCATATGTTTCTTTTCATATGATCAATTTTACTCTTCAATGTGTTTTCCTCTCGGCGATAGTCGTTGCTATCTCTTCTGCTCTTGCTTCCAGTAACATTTTCCAGTAAGCTTCCAGTAATTTTTTTGACCTCTGAGCGACATATCGACAAATCAAGACATTTTACCTATGCATGTACGTATCCGCCGCATAAGAGTGACATGTCACTGTATTATCCCTGACAGGGATGTTATGTGTCGTTCCAATTGGGTGTATGTACGTATCCGCCACTCAACCCGAAAAAAATTAAACTAGAGATTTTCCTCTGATCGTCAGCATCCTCTCTTTTACATCACACACTGTCGCGCTCTCCTAAAGACCTGTCGTCAGGGGTTATTTAGTCATGACAGATCTTCTGTCGGCGGGCCTCTGTGTTCCAAATCTTTAGGGGGGGACCCTTATGTGAAAAAAAGGTAAGGGGGACCCTTATGTGAGAAAAAAAAGAAAAAAATTTTTCACACCTAAGGGGGGACCCTTATGTGAAAAAAATTGTCAGTCTTTGGCGGGCCTCTGTTTTTCCAAATCGTAAGGGGGAAACCTTATGTGAAAAAATTTTTCGCCTTCGACGGGCCTCTGTTTTTTTTTTCATAAGGGGGGACCCTTATGAGAAAAAAAATTCCAGCCTTCGGCGGGCGTCTGTCCCTTTTTCTTTCACACTAAAAAACCCCTGACTGCATCTATAGCATCATTGTTGGAGACGTTAGTATATAAGCTTTCAACATCGAAACTTTCATAAAAATAAACATAGTGAGGAAGAGAATGCAAATGTGTTAAAAATGAACCAGTATTAGAGAGATGAGTAGGAATGAGATTGAAAACGGGTGATAATAAGTGACATAACAACCAGGAAATTCTATCTGTTGGCCCTCCACAACCAGAAATGATAGGACGGAGTTTGAATTTGCTTATATCATTTCCAGCGAGAGAAACATCAAACTTGTGACATTTAATCAGAACGTATAGGGAAGGGATACGAGCATGGTTATTGTCTAGTCGACGCTTAATATGGCCAGGGATGACAGTGTGAATTAAAATACGATTGAAAACTTGTGTGAGGTTAACTGCATTACGAGTGAAAACTGATTTAGTAGAACGACTGTATAATGATGCATCAGAAAGATGTGATTCAATGAGTCGCTTATTGAGGGTGGATGGCATGACAACAAATTCACCTCCCTTATCACTACGGTTAATGCGAATATTTTGCTAACGAACCAGAGTTATGAGACTTCTAAGAGATGTTCTAAGGTCCTTAGTCAAGTTGTATTGAATGGCTGTGCACTTATGACGGCGGACAACATTTCGAAGATTAGAGACAAAAGCCATAACTTGCCTATCACTAATAGGATTGGGAGGGGGGAACGAGGTATGCATAGGTTGAAAGGGACAGGGGGGTAAAGGTACCAGGGAAGGAGATGGCGGAAGGGCTGTTGTAGGAAACGGTTGCGCCGAGCTTGCATCAGCGAGGCTACGGAGAAACTTCCATCGTAAGAGCAGGGTTAGATGGTGTAGGGAAACTTCCATGGTGAGGGCGAAATCTTTCGGGAAAGGAATGGACGGAACGAAAGAAGGGCCGAGGCTGAGTAGTGCATGTGAATGAGGTGGAAGTGTCGGGTCACCAGCAATTGTGACTCGATGCTTTGTCGGAAGTGGGTCAGCAACTGTCGCACGTATTGCCTTCGGCGCGATGATACATTACTTTTTGTATAGTCGAGATCTTTCAGCGTTGCGGATGGTTTCTCTGATTGATTTCGAAAGTTCGTTAATCCGGTCGAGGACGTTGGGCGGGGTTAAGGTTTTCAGATGTGATTCGGATGAAATGATGCTACTGAGTAAAGAGAAGACCTTATGTCTTTTGAAGCGTGTTTCTTTTTGGAGTATTGCCGTGCCTAGTTTCCGTACGGCATATTTCAAAGCATGGGTGTTTTGTGGAATATGAGAAATGGAGTCAGTAATGAAACGTGGAAAACTGTCGTAACGTTTGCATTCACGGAGGAAAAAGAGAGATTGCCGTGTACGTATTAATTTCTGTCGATATCCGATATAAGTTAAGGCCAACTTGATTGTGGACTGACTTAGTCCGAAGATGTTGAGAAGGGCGATAAATGTGTTGATCTGAGTTACTCGCATCTTGAAGTTCTTGAATAATGTGTTTTCTGTGTTGAGTCGTTGAAAAGATGCAGTTTGGTTAGTCGTTTATTGGACGTTTCGGCTATAAAGCCATCATCAGCAATTACCTCAAAAATACGGAATAAAAACATGAAATAAAATAAATACGGGCTATTTCAAGAGAAAAAAAACAACCATTGATTGAGATGTAGGAAAATGAAAGAGGATGATACCGGTAAGAGAGCGAGTTGGATAATTGATTTTAAGAGAAAGAGAGAGGTTGAAACCTATGAGTGGGAGGAAGAGGAGAGAGAGAAATAAATACATGAGGGTTATATTGTGAGAGAGAGAAGAGAGAGTTGTGCACGCTCTTCTGCCATTTCAGTCCTGTTATTTATGGATGGTTCATGAGACTGAATGAGAAGGGCTTCGGCGATGCGACGTCTGATTATATTGGGTTCAATGGTGAGGATTGTACCGGTGAGGGTAATAGGGGTGCTGTTGTGTACTGATTTAGAATGTTGGGCATACGGTTGTTGGGCATACGGGCAGACCCCTCTATGATAGAATGACGGAACATATCCGTGCATCACGAAAACCCCAACTCCCATCTTATTCATCCAATGCATTTGCATTTCAAAAAGGCACGACACAGCAAATAAGTGTATTGTCTTCTGGATACTCCTCCAATGCGTTTAACTCAGCATCAACTTTGACCATTTAATACTAACGAGTCCGCGAGTCCGTTCCTCCACGTTGTGCCATCGGAAACTACTAACTCGTAAGAGTGAGCTAAGCTGAACGCGGAGACCGACGCCAGGCCCGAGCGACAGGCCGGTCGGCAAATTCTTGTCGCAACTACATGGATCAAACATCTCCATGCTACAGGACGTCCCCCGGAAGCGACGCATGTTGGCCATGCCCCAACAACGTGAATAAAATGTGCGGGCAACTGGCCGAGAGACGACCAAATCTCATATCGAGAAAAGTCCGATTCGCCAGTAGAACCACAAGTTCAAGAAGAGAAGACTTCGGCATGTAGAGGTAATTCGAGATCGGCAGGAAAAAAAGTACATAGCTTCTAGAGTTTTTAGGCCTCATAAGCAAGAGTAAAGGCCACGTTGAGCAGCGTTTGAATTGTCAAGTTCAACCTTGTTTTGACGGGCCTTTGTATTGAGATTCCGCGGATCTCTTCCCGTTTTATGAGCAGAAACGCACGTCAGACCTCAATTAGAAAAAATACGTATGAATAAAAAAAACACAGAGGCCTGCCCGGTTCTGGAATTATGGCAGTGACACAATCTATTATACAATGGGTTTGTTGTTGTTGTTGTTGCCGGCAAGCAGCCCGCATCGAAGACTTTTGGTTATGAACACTCTCTTTAATGAGAGAGGTTCTCGTGTTCTTCGGACGAGAGAAGAAGGGTTTTGATGTCCATACAATGGGTTCATACCCAATCCCTGGAGCAGTTTCAGTTCCCCTGCAATCAATTCCTGCAACGACGGCGGTCGATGATGTCCCGAGGTCCATCTTGAGACGGCGCTCAAAGGTTACTTCTTTTTTCATTATTTCTATGCTTTTTTCATGCTTTTAAAGGGGGGGATCAACAACAAAAAAATCAAGACTTGTTTTTGTGTAAGATAAGGGTGGTTGTCGTAATGATTAAACTTGGACATAGTGCAGAGTAACAACTTCAAAGTGATGAAATTTGCTTTCTGCAGCGTTCATCAATAACAAGATCGAACCCAAGAAGGCGCGTCTCGTGCAGGAAAAAGCTGTCCTTTGACTCGACTGATACGGGTATTTTGAGGACCGTATCAGTCGAGTCAAAGGACAGCTTTCCGTGTGCGCTTGTGCCGCATCTATTATGGGACCAATTGTTTTATTTTCCAAAACCAATCTTTAATAATAACGGGTTCATGAAATCATGGGTATTGAATATGTTATTCTCTAGCGTAGCTGTACCGTTTCAAATGAACAAAAACTTCTCAAAATTTTTCTCTGTACAGATTTCATCACAAGGTGAGGGTTGGAATTTTAACCGTTTCCAGAAAAGTAAACCGTTTCCATCCTAACACGGAGAGTAGCTCACTTGTTTGATCGTTGGAACCGCCTAACCCCTTCAAACCCTTCTAGAATATACCAGAGTTTCTGGCGACTTCCCTTTTCTATTATCCTATACGTCAGGCGGAGAAAAAGTGTAACCAATGGAAAAAAATTAAATAGTGTCAAGAAACAACGTTAAACAATGGAACCTTAGTGGTTTAGTGCTAAGGCGATGGCTCTACTTGGAGGAGATTACTCCTTCCGAACCCAACCCGGATATCAATTATTTTTTTCAGGCGTTTTCCAATCAAAGCAGTTTTATAAATTTATAGAAAAATCTTTTTGACCGGTTACCCGAAAATCACTTTTTTTTTTAATCGGCCAAAGTCTGCAGGAAAGCTCAGCGTGTAAAGGCTGCTATCTTCCTCTGTATCCCTTTTCTCTCTGCGGAATTTTAGCTGCCTGGTTATTATTATAGTGTTCCAAAACTCTTGTTTCACTCATGGTAGTACCGTCTCACCGTGTTGAACGGGCTGATGTTCGCCGACGTTCTTTTCGAGCAGGAATTGAACAACAACAGTGTTTGCGGAGTAGTTTCAGGTAAAAACCCGCCTCGAGAAGAATCAGTCACGACCGTATTAGCGCATGACCATCAATCTTCGAGTAACCGTTTGAAAAAGACTTGTGATTATGCGAAAGTTTTGCAAACTGTGCCAGCAGGCCGGACGGTGGGTTACTTTCAGGAACTGCATGGGTCAAACAATTATCTCATAGAAAACCGGCACATCAATTATAAATAGGGCAGCCCATAAAGACGAGAAAATAGGGAATAAGGATAGGTAGAAACGGCGATCAGGACTTTGATTTAATTCGCGCTGCGCGTTATACGCAAACCTATGTGATACTCAAAAATCTTTTAAAAATTAGTTCACTGCTTACTCGTCGTTCTCTGTTTTGCGTCGCATGCTCTCGTTATTTTTCTCCAATATTAACTGAGTTCTTATGATTGACATGCGGTCGAGAACTCCAGCTGACTTCTGTATCAAAGATTTCTGTAACCTTCGGATAATCGTTCTTAACTCCCTCCTTTTACAGTAACTCAGTGGTCTACAGAAGTCACCGTTTGCAAGCGTCTGATCTGATCTCGGAGAGAGATGAGGCCCTCCTGCAAAGAGGAGAGTTCTACGGGGTGCAGGCGAGAGAGAGAGGGGCGCATCGAAAGGAGAAGCAGCAGCCCGAAATGGCTCTCATGAGGATACAGGTAGTAAGTCATTCATACTAAAAAAAGACTAATCTAAAAAGAAGAGAGGGAAAGGAAAAAGAAGGTAAAACCCCTAAGAGAGATAGAGGATTAGAGAGAAGAGGATGCATGAAGAGCCATGCAGCAGGACCTCGAACGTCTACTATCGAAGAAGGGCGGTCCAAGGGCACACAACATCAAGTCATTCATACTCATCTGTGCTCTTTCTCCTCATACGAATCTTCCCATATCTTGGTAGATATCGAAAGAATAAAAGATTTTTGATTCAGAAAAGTGAATTGTATAAGCTGATGTTTTGAATCATTTCAGGAGAATCTAGCGCGGAATTTTCGCGTTTCTGGAGAGCGATTCCTAACAGATGTTCTTCTCAAGTTGGAGAATGATGAAGGCTAGTAACCAGGGGTTTTTAAGTTTGCAACAATAAGGTATTCTCAAGTTGGAGAATGATGAAGGCTAGTAACCAGGGGTTTTTAAGTGGGCAACAATAAGGTATTCTCAAAATGGAGAATGATGAAGGCTAGTAACCAGGGGTTTTTAAGTGGGCAACAATAAGGTATTCTCAAGTTGGAGAATGATGAAGGCTAGTAACCAGGGGTTTTCAAGTGGGCAACAATAAGGTATTCTCAAGTTGGAGAATGATGAAGGCTAGTAACCAGGGGTTTTTAAGTAGGCAACAATTAGGTATTCTCAAGTTGGAGAATGATGAAGGCTAGTAACCAGGGGTTTTTAAGTGGGCAACAATAAGGTATTCTCAAGTTGGAGAATGATGAAGGCTAGTAACCAGGTGTTTTTAAGTGGGCAACAATAAGGTATTCTCAAGTTGGAGAATGATGAAGGCTACTAACCAGAGGTTTTTAAGTGGGCAACAATAAGGTATTCTCAAGTTGGAGAATGATGAAGGCTAGTAACCAGGGGTTTTTAAGTGGGCAAAAATACGGTATTCTCAAGTTGGAAAATGATGAAGGCTAGTAACCAGGGGTTTTAAATGGGCAACAATAAGGTATTCTCAAGTTGAAGAATGATGAAGGCTAGTAACCAGGGGTTTTTAAGTGGGCAACAATAAGGTATTCTCAAGTTGGAGAATGATGAAGGCTAGTAACCAGGGGTTTTTAAGTGACCAACAATAAGGTATTCTCACTCAAGTTGGAGAATGATGAAGGCTAGTAACCAGGGGTTTTCAAGTGGGCAACAATAAGGTATTCTCAAGTTGGAGAATGATGAAGGCTAGTAACCAGGGGTTTTTAAGTAGGCAACAATTAGGTATTCTCAAGTTGGAGAATGATGAAGGCTAGTAACCAGGGGTTTTTAAGTGGGCAACAATAAGGTATTCTCAAGTTGGAGAATGATGAAGGCTAGTAACCAGGTGTTTTTAAGTGGGCAACAATAAGGTATTCTCAAGTTGGAGAATGATGAAGGCTACTAACCAGAGGTTTTTAAGTGGGCAACAATAAGGTATTCTCAAGTTGGAGAATGATGAAGGCTAGTAACCAGGGGTTTTTAAGTGGGCAAAAATACGGTATTCTCAAGTTGGAAAATGATGAAGGCTAGTAACCAGGGGTTTTAAATGTGCAACAATAAGGTATTCTCAAGTTGGAGAATGATGAAGGCTAGTAACCAGGGGTTTTTAAGTGGGCAACAATAAGGTATTCTCAAGTTGGAGAATGATGAAGGCTAGTAACCAGGGGTTTTTAAGTGACCAACAATAAGGTATTCTCACTCAAGTTGGAGAATGATGAAGGCTAGTAACCAGGAGTTTTTAAGTGGGCAACAATAAGGTATTCTCAAGTTGGAGAATGATGAAGGCTAGTAACCAGGGGTTTTTAAGTGGGCAACAATAAGGTATTCTCAAGTTGGAGAATGATGAAGGCTAGTAACCAGGGGTTTTAAATGGGCAACAATAAGGTGTTCTCAAGTTGGAGAATGATGAAGGCTAGTAACCAGGGGTTTTTAAGTGGGCAACAATAACGTTTTCTCAAGTTGGAGAATGATGAAGGCTAGTAACCAGGGGTTTTTAAGTGGGCAACAATAAGGTATTTTCAAGTTGGAGAATGATGAAGGCTAGTAACCAGGGGTTTTTAAGTGGGCAACAATAAGGTATTCTCAAGTTGGAAAATGATGAAGGCTAGTAACCAGGGGTTTTAAATGGGCAACAATAAGGTATTCTCAAGTTGGAGAATGATGAAGGCTAGTAACCAGGGGTTTTCAAGTGGGCAACAATAAGGTATTCTCAAGTTGGAGAATGATGAAGGCTAGTAACCAGGGGTTTTTAAGTGGGCAACAATAAGGTATTCTCAAGTTGGAGAATAATGAAGGCTAGTAACCAGGGGTTTTTAAGTGGGTAACAATAAGGTATTCTCAAGTTGAAGAATGATGAAGGCTAGTAACCAGGGGTTTTTAAGTGGGCAACAATAAGGTATTCTCAAGTTGGAGAATGATGAAGGCTAGTAACCAGGGGTTTTAAATGGGCAACAATAAGGTGTTCTCAAGTTGGAGAATGGTGAAGGCTAGTAACCAGGGGTTTTTAAGTGGGCAACAATAAGGTATTCTCAAGTTGGAGAATGATTAAGGCTAGTAACCAGGGGTTTTTAAGTGGGCAACAATAAGGTATTCTCAAGTTGGAGAATGATGAAGGCTAGTAACCAGGGGTTTTTAAATGGGCAACAATAAGGTATTCTCAAGTTGGAGAATGATGAAGGCTAGTAACCAGGGGTTTTTAAGTGGGCAACAATAAGGTATTCTCAAGTTGGAGAATCTTTCTTCTTCTTAGCGTTGTCCCGCGCCGGCCGAGGTCGGAGTAGGGTCCGCTGTAAAAGAAAGAAGAACTGAAGAAGGGTGGGATTCTGACACAGGAACATACAATTTGTTATTCGACCAGTCTATCTCTTTGCAATTGAAATCACCGCATAGGATAAATGGGGAAGACGAGGTAGCGAATAAATCACTAAGAACTGAAAGACATTCGGAAAACGATTCTAAATCACACGAAGGGCTTCTATACACTACCGACAACAAGAAAGGAACTGGCTTACACTTGATTTCACATGTTATCATTTGACAATACGCTGAGAAAGATTGAGAGGAAATGAGCGTGGAAGTAATACGGGAAGAAATCAATACTAAAACACCCCCTCCCGGAAAATCACTAACCCTATCACAACGATGAACAGTATAAAGACCTCCATTAGTTAACATGGAGTCAAGTAATCTATCTGGGGAGCCCCAGCTCTCAGTTATACATAGAATGTCAACATTATGAGACTCTAAGAAAAAAGTGAGAATGTCTAACTTGAAAGGCAGTGAGCGAAAATTGACTAAATAACAAGAAAGAGAATTCTTATCACAGCAACTCAAATTAACACAATTCAAACTAGAAATAGAAATTGACCGTTGTTTGTCCCGTCAGTTGAATGAGCGAGCTGCCTGGGAGAGCTGCTTCGATGAGATCGTCTTCGTCATTTTCGCGTTCTTCCGAGAAGGCGTAGGCGGAGGAGCAGACACGATTGCCGGGCTGCTAGGCTGTTGAATCGTCACGTTCTGCAGCCCTTCATTGTTGCTCGAGTTGTAGAGAGGCCTGGGATGAGAGAAACGGATCAGCCTTGTCCCTCGAACTCCCCACTTCATCGCACCAGCTTGCTCGTTCCGGTCCTTGGCCATCTTCTTGCAGTCCTTCTCCAGCAGAAGCCCTTCTCTCGTCAGATCTTCTCTTCCGTATGCATGAGGGAAGTTGCGGAAGACGGCAGGACGGCGAGCTCGCAATGATCGTAGAACTTCGGTACGGATCGAGGGAGAGGGGAAGTGGATTTTCAGAATCCTCTTCTTACTTTCCTTGTTCCCGAAACGGCGATGAGTGATGGTGTTCTGAGAGTGTGCATCAGTGAGTGAGTTGATGACGTGCCATGGTATATCAACTTGTATCCGTCTCCTATCGGCTTCGACTTGCTTCCTCTCCATTTCGTTTCCTGTACAGCAGCAATGTCAACCCTTCTTGTTTCTAGCATTGCGGCCAGCTCTCTACTGCGTCCCGTCAGTGTTCCAACATTCAATGTGACGAGGCGAATTTGGGCTGTACGCCGCGCAGACATACCCCGCCCATGGGTAGCTGCCTGTCCTCGCATATTTGACGGTCCTAGCGGACAAGGTAAGACCGCGTCGCTTCCGGGGGACGCCCTAGCTTTGGTGATATATCTTGAAGAACTTGAAGCCATGGTTTACAACAAGGGTATTCATGCGATCGGCCTGTTGAGTGGATGGTCAATCCAGCCTGGCATCGCGGAACGTGTTTGTCGGGAGTTCCTGCTAATCCTTGACCGTAGAAAAGCAGAAGGTTAATCGAAAAGACGCCTCGACTCGTGTGGCCTGGACTAACCCCTCTCCGCCTGGCCATCTGGCGGATAGAACCACTGCCGGAAGTGGACTCGTCCAAAGGGGGCCCAATTTTAGCCTCACTCAGAACGTCGTGATTCCGGCAATCACGGTAGTAGGGCTGAGTGAGTTTACACCTTCCCACCGACTTTGAGGTATTGGGGCTAGGGAAGGTATTGGGGCTAGGGAAGGCATTGGGGCTAGGGACCTTGCTCACATTAAAGCAGTCTTTCACAGAAATTGTGGCCTGAAGCCTTGATAGGCTTCAAGTTGGAGAATGATGAAGGCTAGTAACCAGGGGTTTTTAAGTGGGCAACAATAAGGTATTCTCAAGTTGGAGAATGATGAAGGCTAGTAACCAGGGGTTTTTAAGTGGGCAACAATAAGGTATTCTCAAGTTTGAGAATGATGAAGGCTAGTAACCAGGGGTTTTTAATTGGGCAACAATAAGGTACACACGCTCGCCAAAGGCGGAAAAAATTTTCCCTTGTGATGAAAAATAGAGGCCCGCGATTTTTTTCGTTCTACATAAGGGTCACCCCTTATGATTTGGAAAAAAACAGAGCCCCGCCGACAGAAGGTCTGACATGAATATTCAACCCCTGCTAGTAAGCTCCGATTATTACTTCAACTTTAGTTCCCAAAATCTTTCAGCCATAAATTTAAAAGCTTAATATTCTTGTGTTTTCTTTTTCAACACGCTCTACAGTATCTTACAGTAACCTTGCTCACATTAAAGCAGTCTTTCACAGAAATTGTGGCCTGAAGCCTTGATAGGCTTCCAATTCCAGAGCGAACAGTATCCGTGGTGCGCAATGATGCGAGGCGATGGCTGCCGTTGCTCTTCTCTGTCTGTGGATATCCTCTGTCGACGGTTCATGCGAAGGCGAGGGCGGAGATATTGGGAAGGCTGTGGCAGCAAACCAGAAAACATCGTCAGTGAACATATCTCTCTACTAATTGTTTTCTCTCTCACCCTCTCTCTATATTCCTCTCTCTCTTCCTCTCTTTTTTTTCTCTCTCTCTTTCTCCCTTCCCATCTCTCTTTTAGATAAGGTATGTTGTTGTTGTTGATTGCCCTTGGATCTCTATTTGAAAGTAGACGTTCGAGATCCTGCTGCATGGCTCTTCATACATCCTCTTGTTGTTGTTGTTGCCGGCAAGCATCCCGCATCGAAGACTCGGTTATGAACACTCTCTTTAATGAGAGAAGTTCTCGTCTTCTTCGGACAAGATGCGTCCGGAGAAGGGTTTTGATGTCCTTTGCAGTCCTGAGACTGTCATGCTGCACCTTGTGAAGGCGGACATCGTTGTAGCAACCTGTTCATGCTATAGGCCTTGTGAGTGGGTGGTCAAGCCGGCCTACCATCGTTTTGGGTGGGAGTAGAGACGTCTCGCCTGTCGTTGACCGGAGATAGGCAAGAGGCTATTTGACTGGCGCCTCGACTCGCCATTGAAAAGTATAGCGGAGTATCGGCTGATGTTTTGTCCGGTGGCATGCCCAGGCCGGTCCGGCATCGCCCTCCTTTGACGAGTCCGGTGGCAAATACCCAGTTTTGGTCCGCGGCGGGATTTCTCCCGCTACCTCCCAGCACGAATTAGTCGTAGGGAGGCATCCCTCTATCCGCCACCTGAGGTCGCGCTCGATTCTGGACTGGATGATCCGGCTCCATCCGTGACAGGCTCTTAAGGCTGTAGAGTCACGAATGGCCACTGTTGTCAGTGTGTTTCGAGATCAGACGTTTCATGAATTTATTCCTTGCAAATACATATTGAATATTTACAAAGGAGGAAAGTCGCTAACGCGGGTTAAAAAGTACCAAATACATGAGCAAGGGATTTTTTCTGACGACCTGGAGTTCATCTAATGGGGTGTTTGGGATCCGATTGATGGTTTCACTGGGCAGTTGAAGAGTGGAGACTAACAAACGCAACCATCTCGAGAGCAGGGGAAGGGAAAGAATTCTCTAAAAAGTTTCGCTTCATCAAAACATAACAATACCTTTTCTCCGGATTATTATACTTTCAACAAGATATCCATATTTTGCGCATACAGTAAGTTCCTCCTCTAAATTATTATTTTTCTGAGAATGTGTTTGTCAGAGCCTAAGTATGTTGAAACCATTTAATATTGTTTTGATTAAGGAGTATAAAATCGTTTTCTAGTTTTCCTATCATTTTAAGACAAGATGTCTACGATCAGCTACTCTTGTGCGCTTTGATGTTCAAAAAGTTCACTCCAGGTTACTCTACTCTCCTCAATTCTAATGTCACACATTAATTACGGTAGACTTAGCGAATGATTACGGTAGACTTGGCGAATAATTACGGTAGACTTAGCGAATATGTGATTGCTAAATTAGTTCAACTCTCTTCTGAACAAACCATTAGATAATTGTGTCATAGTATCTCTTGATATTTTTCTTTTTGCTATCTAACAAAATGATCTTATAAATAACAAAGTTGTTATTTCCTTATTTCTTCTCATCTTTTTCAGAGTTCTTGATGATGATCACTAGAGAAACAATTTATAACAACGAGTTACTGCATAATAGAATATGGTCAAGTTTTTTTTGTTGTTGATCGACCTCTTCCTTTCCCCCTCCGCTCCCTCTCTCTCTCTCTTTCTCTCTCTCTCTCTTTCTCTCTCTTTTTTTCTCTCTCTCTCTTTCTTTTCCTCTCTTCCTCTCTCTCTATCTCTTTTTTCATTTATTCCTCTTTCTGAGCGAGAATTTTGCAGACGACCGCTTCAATTTTCTCTCCAAGTTGGTCTCAGAAGTGGACGGTAAGAAGGAGCGGCCCCACCTCGTTCTTCCCTGCGTTATCCTGTCAGTGGGCCTTCTCAAGTGCACCAGATTGTGTTCATTTGTAGCTCAATGAAATGAGCATCGTCTGGTTTTCGAGATTTCAGATCGTTTCGTGGATAGGAAAATATATATAATCATGAAGGATTGCTTTGTTTAATACTCCATTGTAGAAAAAAACTATTCAAACTTGAAAATAAAAGAAGTTTTTAATGAAGCATTGAATTGGAGACTTTCTATTGTAAAGAAGAAACTTCATTACAGTAACCCTACAAATTATCGCCCTAACAAAATCACGTCTCTCTTTTGCCGTAGTTTCGAAAAAGTTCTAGCAAAAGAAATGAAAATACATTGTGATAGTAATAATATTTTACCAGACGAACAATTTGGTTTCAGACATAAGAGATCAATTGAGCAATTGATGTTATTTTTAGAAGATTGCTCCGTCGAATTATGTAGATGAGAAAAAGTTCACTGATGTAATATATTTTGACTATGAGAAGGCGTTCGACAAAGTATATCATGTAATACTTTTTTATAAACTGAAAGAGCTGCAATTTCCAACGAAGATTATATGTTGGATAGAAGATTACCTCAGAGCCAGAACATTCCAAGTACGTGTCAGAGACTCTCTCTTCAGAAGCCTACTAATTACTAGCGGCGTCCCTCAGGGTAGAGTACTAGGACCCCTTATATTTATCATTTTCACAGCAGATGTAGTTCGTGAAATAACTAACTCAGGTTGTAAAGTAAAAATTTATGCTGACGACATGAAGCTTTATAAATCCTCCAATCCCTCCGATTATCATATCGTATTACAAGTCGCCATTGACTCAGTTGTGAAGTGGTCAAACGCCTGGAAACTCCCTTTATCCCTACCCAAATGTGCTGTCTTGCGTATAAGTACCCAGAGCCCCTTACCTTTTCCTTATTCCGTCAATTAGAACTCCCTTAAATATTTGGATGAAGTTAGAGATTTAGGATTTCTATTAGACAATTGCCTAACATTTTCTTCCCATTGTTCAGCCGTTGCATTGAAAGCAAAGAAGGAAGAAGCTCGTAGAACCTCGTAGAAGAAGAAGGAAGAAGCTCGTAGAACCCGTAGAACAACTGGAGCTGTAACGGACGCAGCCCACAAAGACTCACGCCGCTACTATAAAGTCTTTTCGGTTGTGTGGTAGATCTGGATGTCAAGGGATACTCCCTCAAGGACACCAGATTTCTTGTAGATATAATTCGGGCTTGAAAGCCTTTTCTTGTCTTGCCTGCCACGCGAGATTTCCAAAGATTGTCTTTACAGGTTTATTAACAGAACTAACGAAAGAATAAATAACGAACTAAGGAACCAACTAACAAGAATAAACGATAGAGAATGAGGACTGATTAAAAGAGAGAGAATTATGGAGAGAGAAAGACGAGAGAAGAACGAAGTTAAGAGAACTCGAAAACTAAAAGTGAAAATTAAGAGAAGAGTAACTCACGTTATGTTACCCGGATCACTATCTAACTAACTAGTCCCTAATGAAGCTAACTTCGCTCTTCCGACGGCTTGACTGCCTTCTTTCGGACCTACGACAAGCGATTGAGATCGGCTGTGTGCAACAGGATGTATTTGTCTCAAACTTGGGTAATTACCTATATTCTTGAGTTGAAACATAGGTGAAAATAACGCGCGCGCGGAAGAAGACGAAGAAGACAGACTTCTAAACTATTTGAGCGTTAAGGCTAAAGAGAAGAAGAAGAAATGTTTCCTACCGGAAGAAAGACCGAATAAGAAATTGGTTGTGAAAAGAGAAAATATAGAACTTAAAATAATAAGTTATTAACCTCACAAATAACTTATAAGGTGATTCAACACAACAAAAACAATACAAAACAACACAAAACTGCAGAGAGCGTGTCGAATTATGGCCTAAAATATTTATGTGAAAAATAATTTCAATTAGAGAAAGTTCGGGAAGCGTCGCCCTTACACTAAAACTACCTACACCAAAAAGGGGTAACCATAATATGATTAGAGCTACTGTCTCCTCACCAAATCACAAAACAAATCCAAACTCCTCGCTATCAAAAACAACACAACCCAGCAAACTAAAAACTCAATCACCCTTCCCAAAACGAAATGCTCTCGCGCGGCCGCAACGCTGCCGCTGTCGTGTCTGGTAGGGAAGTTGCCCCGTAGAACAGTGTGAGCAAAAATACAGTACATAAAATTATCAGCCTCACCAAAAGTAAAAATTAAAAAAAACAGAATAGTTTACTAACTACTTATCAATAAAAATTTTTAAAGTTTCCTTAATATTTTTTCATCCTTCAATCCCTCACTCGTTCTTCTTATCCTGCCTTCTCTCACCCATTCGGTCTCTTTCAACTACCTTGGTTTCCCTACTTTTCCTACCTTCTCTGCTTCATACAGCTTCGCTGCCTTTCTTCCTCTCCTTTTTTTCGAAAACTATAAGTACTCAAACTCAAGTAAATAAAAGGTTCAAATTTTTTTGTTTCCAAAAAGCGCACCGACGAAGTCAACCGCCATTGAAGGCATACCTTAGTTTTGTCGAGATAGAAGATAATTTACATAGAACGGCTTGCCTAGAAAACAAAAGTCAAGATATGCGGGAGTTCGAAGCGTAGGCCCGCCAGAGACGGTAGATTTACAAGGTTAAAGTAAAAACGAATTTTAAGATAGAATTTCGGTAATATCTCGGTGCTTCGTCTTCTTTTTTGTTCTTCGTATTCTCTTTGGCTCGGTGTTTACAAAACATTTCAGAACTGAAACCTCGCCCGTCAGATTCAATGACCATTTAATACACTTATTTGCTGTGTCGTGCCTTTTTGAATGCGCTGTTGAAGAGACAAGATGGGTCACCTCTTAGAGCGTGGAGCTCCTCGTAGAGACATTGTGCTTCTCAAACGATACATTGACGATTATATTGTGATAAGCAGGGACCAGGCAGCCATAAACAGTTTGTTCGAATACCTTAACAATCAGGCTGACCACATTCGTCTCACTAGAGAAGTTGCTGTTAACAACTCTATTCCATTCTTGAATATTACACTTCTTCAGGTGAGCGCTTACTGACAAAATTGTATAGGAAGCCCACTAACAAAAACATTCTTCTGCACAGCAGTTCTAACCATCCTATGCATGTGAAACGTGCTATTATTAAAAACACTATTTCTACAGCATCGAAGGTTAGCTCTGTTGAACTCCGTTCTGCCTCTGTAACTACTGCAAAAACTATTCTCAACCAAAATGGTTACACGTTTTCCAAGAAGCCTTACGGCCGAAGGATAAACATGCCCACAGAGCGGAACAAAAGAGTTATCTTTACAATACCATTCATCTCTGATGCTTTTTCTAAAGATATTCGTCGTGCTGTTCATGATGTAGGGTTAGAATATGTGGATGTTTTGGAGAAGTCACCAGCCTCTCTTCAATCAATGTTATGCAGAAATCGTAATCATGATAGAGTTATTTATAACACTGAAGCCTGTATATTCTGCCCGAGCGCAAAAGCTGGTGTCTGTTGCACATCAGGTGTAATATACAAGATAACATGCTCATGTGGAATGTTCTATATCGGTCACACAGGCCGTCCAGTCCATACTAGGGCCATAGAACACATTCGTGCAGCTAAGAACCCTAAGGCCCGTTCATACGCAAACAACGCCTTTGCACAACATGTTCTTACTTCTCATCCGACTGAAAAATTTGTTCTCACCGGCTCTATTTTGCATGTCGAAACTAATGTTGTTCGCCGTAGGATTGTTGAAGCCTTGCTGATTGACACTCATAAACCCGATCTTAACAATAAGAGCGAAATGGCAGAAGAGCTCTCTCACCTTTCTCTCCTTCCTCTTTCATAAGATCACAATCCGCTCGCTCTGCTACTCCTTATCGTTTTTTTTTGTGTTCTCGGATAGTCTATAAATTCTTCTACGGTGGTCTCTCATCTCTGACCCTTCATCATTATCATCATTCCTTTTCGTTTCTCGTATTTTCTTGTTTTCATATTCCTTGTTCATTTCCTCATTTCCTTTTTTTTTTGATTTTGACTCTTCGTTGGATACTGCTGCTGTGCTCAACATTGTTACTTAGATGATATATATTCGCTGAAGATGCTTTGATAAAGCGAAACGTTCGGACCCATCTTGTCTCTTCAACAGCGCATTCAAAAAGACACGACACAGCAAATAAGTGTATTGTCTTCTGGATACTCCTCCAATGCGTTTAACTCGGCATCAACTTTACATTCTTCCCAATACTTTTTTCTATTCAGTGATTAGGCCATCAGAATATAAATAATTGAGAGTTAGACTTGATTCGGTTGTACATATGAGTTCACACAAGAGTACAGTTGAAACACTTCAGTAGTGGGAACCAAGAGCTTTGTTTTTCTGCTTCCAGTCGTCCAAAATCTTCCTATTAAAAACGAATCACTTTTTGCAGAAAATGACCCAAATGGTTTTAAGTATTTCCGCTTGGACGGATCTGGAAAAGCGGAACCTCTCCCGAGTCAGGTCATTATTTCAGTTCAATGCTGTTCGGTACATGTAGGATGGATTGTAAACACCGTCAGTTAAATCTACTATGACTAGAATCTTATTAGTCTGTTTGAGTTTTTGAGAGTGAGTTTGAAAGACACCGTTTGTTTTTAGGACGGCTCAACGAAAGCCATAAGGCTGCCTGTGGCTGACGTCAGCGTGCATCAGCCAGCCGTGAGGAGGCCCGTCGTTGATGAAAATCAAACTAAAAAGTAGATTTCCCTTTTGCAGAAAAATTTCCTCCTTACCACGAGTATGATTATAATAAAATGTGAATTCAAACTGAGCTGGGTATATACAAGCTAAAAAAAATATTCCAGACAAAAATGGTTATCAAGTGTCGCTCGAGGATCTTCGGAACACCAACGTTCGAAATGTTGTACTGAACTCGGAATAAAATGTTTTAAATAATTCATACTTAGAGAGAAAATCAGTTTTACGAACATTTACAATATGAATATTCAGACTCATACCAGGATTCGAGGGAGAAAAAAATTCGAAAAAGTATTATCGGTTAAAAATATTGAATTAGCGTAAACTTTTGCCTAAGCCTAAGCAGAAAAAACATGAAAAACTTGAAAAACTAACTAAACTGCATGGGGCTATGTTAAAAATTTTCCCGCGCAGTGGCGTGGATTAGTATCTAACGGATGTGAAGGTCGTGAAGGGCATGAGAGGCGTGATGGGCGTGATTTAGTAAAAGCCGAAAAAAGGCCTGTCTCTCTCAACCAGAATCTGTTACTATTCAATAATTTTTTTCGAACAGTGTATGAATTTGGTTGAGAAATAGCAGCTGGGCGTACTTTCATAGTTTTTTTCTGCTTAACAAGATAACTTTTTGACTTATTCACTATCGGAAAATGATATAAATTGAAACAATTGAAAATCAAGTCGAGAACAAATAGGAATTATTCGTAAGAAAAAAAAAGAGAAAATGGATGATTCAGGTTTAACTCATACTCAGATTAGGAAGCTTGAATGACTGTCTTCGATTTCATATTCTAAAAAATTCAATCAATCATTACCGTTTAGGAATGTTTTCATACGTGTTTTTACCTCACTTGTGAGCAATACGTTAAAAAGCGCAAAAAGTCGAAACTGAAATGTAATTGAAAAACGAAAGAGGCAAGCAACATGATTAATTCTCTTCAAAAGAAAAAGGTAAGAAAAGTTCCATAAACAAATTTTATAGAACTTTTTAGAACTTTTATGAGCAAATCATTTTATTCACAAATCAGATAGAAAATAACTACAGCAGTTCTGTTGAATACAAATGAACCTTTCAGAATCTATGTATGTAGTTGATGGCGAGTCCGTTCCTCCACGTGGTGCCATCGGAAACTGCTAACTCGTAAGAGTGAGCTAAGCTGAACGCGGACACCGACGCCAGGCCCGAGCGACAGGCCGGTCGGCAAATTCTTGTCGCAACTACATGGATCAAACATCTCCATGCTACAGGGCGTCCCCCGAAAGCGACGCATGTTGGCCATGCCCCACCAACGTGAATAAAATGCGCGGGCAACTGGCCGACAGACGACCAAATCTCATATCGAGAAAAGTCCGATTCGCCACCCTAAACATTGGCACACTGACCGGGCGCTGCCGTGAGCTAGCGGACCTTCTCGAACGCCGCGGAATCGATATCGCATGCGTTCAGGAAAAGAGATGGAAAGGGCAGAAGTCACCAAACATCGGTGAAGGATATAAGCTAATCTATCATGGAATGACGAAGTTCAACGGGGTCGCCATCGTAGTGAGTGAAGATCTTCGAAGCCGAGTAGCCGAAGTTCAACGTCACTCTGACCGCATGATGTCTATTTCCATTGATGCCGAAAACCGCCGTATCCAGATTTTCTCCGCATTCTCCGCATACAAACTGGATGTGATGAAGAGGATAAGGACAAGTTCTGGCAGGATCTACACGACCACGTTATGAACTGCCCCGCCGAAGATCTTCTGTTACTTGGAGGAGATCTCAACGGACATGTCGGAGGAGAAAGCAGCGGATACAGTTGTCACGGTGGAAAAGGATATGGGAATAGGAACAGCGATGGATGCCGAATCCTCGACTTCGCAGAAGCAGCTGGTCTTGTCATATCCAACACCTTCTTCAAGAAGAGAACGAGCCAGATGATCACGTATTCCAGCGCCCTCAAAACAAGCCAAATAGACTTCATGCTGTTACGAAAACGAGACTTCCCGGCAGTGATCGACACGAAGGTGATTCCGTCCGAATGTCTCGCCCCTCAACACAAGCTGGTCATAACTGACCTGCGTGTTAACGTGAAGAAGAGAGTACAAGTAACTGGCCCGACAACCATCAAATGGTGGAAGCTTCAGGAATATAAATCAGCCGTCGTCACTGGTTTAACCTTCCCTGAAATCGACCCGGAAGACATAAACAGAACATGGGCCTCGATTCGAGATTCTGCAACCGCCAACGCGAGAAGAGTTCTAGGAACGACGAAACCTGGACGCCGAAGAATCGACAAGCAGACAGGGCTTTGGACAGACGAAGTGCAGCATGCAGTTCGAGCAAAGAAAGCGGCTTACAAGAAATGGTTCATCGAGAAGACAGACGAGAACTGGGAGGAGTACAAAGCTGCGAAAAAATAAGCAAAGCGAACCGTAGCCTCCGCACGCTCTGAACATCATCGTGAACTCTACGAACGCTTGGACACGAAAAAGGAGAGAAGACCATATATCGGCTAGCGAAAGCGAGGAAAAAGGCGACTCTTGACATCGAGCACTACAAATGTGTCAAGACGAAAGACGGGCGAAGGCTGCAGAATACAACAGAGATCCTCCGACGCTGGCAACAGCACTTCGAAGAGATTTCAAATGTAGAATTCCCACACCCGGATGTTCCAGAAGGCCGAAATTAGCTGGCCCAGTCTCCCGCATCACTTTTGCCGAAGTCTCGAAAGCCGTTTGCGCTATGAAGAGTTCCAAAGCCACAGGTCCAGACGAGCTACCAGCCGACTTATGGAAGCTCAAGGAACTACGAGACTCCACGATCCCCTGGCTTAGACTTCTTCAACGCGATAGTGGAAACTGGTCGAGCACCCGCAGATTGGTTGACAAGTGTCACGATCCCGATTTTCAAGAACAAAGGAGATCCAGCGAACTGTTCGAATTATCGACCGATACGCCTTCTTTGCCCTACAATGAAAATTTTCGAACGTGTCCTCGAACAGCGCTTGCGAGAAATCGTCAAGCTCCAACGCAACCAATGTGGATTCTTCAAAGGAACAAGCACTCCAGACGCTGTTTTTACTGCTCGCCAGCTGATGGAGAAACACAGGGAGAAGCAGCAACCACTCCATCTCGCTTTTCTCGATCTAGAGAAAGCATTTGACCGTGTACCACACGAGCTCATCATGTACGCCCTTCGGGACCACGAAGTGCCTGAACTTCTAATTGATTGGGTCCGGCTACTCTACGTAGATGCCACGAGCAACGTTAGGTGTCCCGTCGGAATCTCGGATAGTTTTTCAGTGAGTGTGGGCGTACATCAAGGATCAGCGCTATCGCCATTCCTCTTCATTCTTGTCATGGACACTATTACTCGTGACCTACAGGGTGACCTTGCATGGACCATCCTGTACGCGGATGACGTGTTCCTGGCAGCTAAAACGAGAGAGGAGCTTCAGCAAAAAGTGCAGGCTTGGAGCAGCCGACTCAGTCAGTTTGGACTACGTCTGAATACCTCAAAGACGGAGTACTTGGAAACAATACCATCCGAAGACACCATCAAGGTAAACGGTGAAGAATTGACAAAGTCCACCTGCTTCCGCTACCTTGGATCGAACATCCAGACCAGCGGAGGCATCGACTCTGACGTGCTGTCACGTGTCAACGGAGCATGGATGAAATTGAGAGATCTCACAGGCGTACTATGCGACCGAAAGATGCCTCTGCGCCTCAAGTCAAAGATATATCGGACAGTAGTGCGCCCCGCCCCGTAGCTTTGTATGGAACCGAGTGCTGGCCAACTACGAGAACAGTTGAGCGACGTCTACAAACTATGGAAATGCGCATGATCCGTTGGATCATGTGAATCTCTCTCCGCGAGCACCTACCAAATGAGACCATAAGGAAAAGATTTGGCGTCACACCCATCTACGAGAAGATGCGCGAAAATCGGCTGAGATGGTTCAGTCATGTCACCAGAGAATGTTGTTGTTGTCTTGCCCAACGGGTAGATCTTCCTTCGCGAGACACTGGAGGAAGTCGTCGAAGCTCTCGACCCTCCAGCGTTATAAGCCCACACTCTCTTTCCTCTCTCTCTTATTTTTTTTTTACTCTCCTTTATTTTTTATTTATTTATTTTTTTTTAAATTTATTTATTTTTTTTTTTCTCTTTCACTTTTTTTTTTTGGAGAGATTTAATTGAACACGGAATCAACAGCCGAGTGCGGCCTATTCCAAAGGTCGATAGGGCTAAGTGAAGTGGGGTTACAGCAACACGAAAAAATATGTCTCGAAGTATGCGGCTCTATCCTACACAGTGGGCAGAGGGGAGATTCATTGGCCCCTATTCGGTGGAGATAACTGTTAAGGAAACTAGAGTGGCCGCTTCGCAATTGAGACAGAGTTATCTGATTTTCTCTGGATAGTTGGGACGTGGACTTGTGTATTCTAGGAGGTTTAGTTCCCAGAACTGGGTTGGGTCGACTATTTCTAAGAAAGTCTCTGACTGTCTCCGTGTGTATTTTTCTGAGGGCCACTTTATAGTCCGTATCACCTAGTACTATGTCTATGTCTTTGGCGTGCTTTCTTATTGCCCTGGGAGGTTTTGCTTCAGTGCAGATGCGGTGAGATGGATGGTTGGGCTGAAGCCTGGCCTTGGCGGTGAATTGTTTGCTGAGCATGAGGTTGTGTTCTTTGACTGGAAGAAGTTTGCTCTCGTATGCCAGGTGCTGAGTGTCCGCAATTGCAAGGTTTCCAGTTGCGATCCGAATGGCTTTGTTTTGTGCTGCTTGCAAGGAAGTCCAATGTGATTCGGCAAGTTGGGGCGAGTAGATGGGTGCTGCGTAAGACAAGACTGCTCTAGTGGTTGCTTTGTAGGTGTTCAGCATTGTCTCGGTCTTCTGTCCCCACCTTCTTCCCGCGATTGCTCGGAGGACATTCAATCTTTTTGTTGCCCTTGTCTTTAGTCCTTCGGCGTGTTGACGGTAGGTTCCCATCTGGTCCAAGGTGACACCAAGGATCTTGGGGGCTCTACTTAGAGGGAGTGGCTCACCGTTGACCACAACTTCTGGTACTTCACGACATTCCTTTGTGTTGGTGGTGAAGAGCGTTACACTGGATTTAGCTGCCGAGATGTCCATCTTTAGTTCCCCAAGATGGCTGGTGAGGGCTGGGAGGTAGGAGTTCAGTCTGTCGGCTCCAACTCTCCAGTCAGGGTGAGAGGCCAGTACTGTCAGATCATCCGCATACCCGACCAGTTTGATCGTCTCGGGAGGCTTCGGCAGCCCATTCAAGTATATGTTGAACAAGGAAGGGCTGAGTACTCCCCCCCTGAGGAACTCCTGCGTAGCAGGTTTGCTGGCGGCTGAGGCAGTTTCTGAAGTCCACACGGATGGCTCTACCTCGTAGATAGCTGGAGAGCCATCTAACGAGGCCTCTGGGGATGGACGTTTCGGCGAGAGTGTGACAAAGGCGAGAAATGTTGACCAGATCATATGCCGAGGTGAGGTCGAGCGCAACCATCACTGTGCGATGTGGAGGGAGCCGTTGGTTGATACCGTTGGTTATGTGGCCCGTTATCTCCATCAAGGCTGTCGTGGTCGAGCGTCCTTTTCTGAGGCCATGTTGCCAGTTTTCCAACTCAACTTCTTCTGTGATGTGGGGGAGGATGATTCTCTCGAGGAGTCACCAGAGCATCACCGGAAACTGTAGCCAGCACAGCCTACAACCTCGAAGTGGACGGCCGGCGACCGAGAGGGCGACCGAAGCAGCGATGGCAAGACACCATCAATGCGGACTTGAAAGCCAGTCATCTAAGCCCGAAAGATGCCCTCGATCGGGACAAGTGGAGAAAGAAGATCCACAAAGCGGACCCTGCCATCGCGGGACAACGCTAGGAAGAAGAAGAAGAAGAAGATTCTATGTATGTAGTTCAGACGCTTACTGCATTTTGACCAATTTTATTGTATATTCAGATCATAAGATACATATTCTCGGGCGTGGCATAATGTTAAGTGTGCTCGACTATTGTGCCCCGAGTTCAACTCCCATTCCGGACAGATCCACCGAAACCAAGTGGGTTAAGAAATGTTGGTAGTTCTGTACGATTCTGACCCTCCTTTTTATAGCTTTATTTCTTTGTCGGAGATGCTCCCTGCTCATCAATGTTCACTTCCATGAAACACCTGTGGTTCCAATCCAGAGTTCATCTTTTCTGGATGCTTCTCAGAATTAAGTTATATCGTAGCCTGTTGCATTGGACTTTAACTCTCAAAGCTTCAATTTCTTCCTTTCAACTGTATGAAGCACTGGCTCAATCTTCATAGTAGAAGGCCATGAATTTGACAGGTCTATGGTCACAAGTTCGATTTTCACGCAAACGGGAAAAAAACAACGAATGTTTACATAATTCCACCCTTTTTGTTACGCTTATGAGCTAGGTTTAACTTGTTTTTTTTAAATTTGAAAACCTCTCCTTCTGAACCATTTTCTAAGCTCTCGTTTTTCAAAATTTTCGCTGGTTTGCTAATTCAAGAATATGAATAATATGTATTATACAGGGTGCGGGAAAAGATCACAAAAAAGGTCACTTTTTATCTTTTTTGTTTGGTGTAGAGGTCGTGGGATTTTTCGCTTGTATCTCAGTCATAACGTTAAAAACACACCCTGAAAAAATCAGCCGCGACATTAATCTCTCAAAAAAAGTTAAGCGATCGTGCGATGTATCTGTAAAGATGACATCATTGCTCGATGAATGAGATCATCGAGTCAGTGTTATTATAACTGAAATATTTCACGATGAGATCATGGCTCTCGCACCTTCTTGGCCCAAAAATGTTGGATCAGTGATGTACGAGATGATCTTGCGAGAGCACGCGAAATAATATCTTAAAGTACGAGAAGATGAGATTTCAAATGCCGTATTTCTTTCCAAATGAATCTTAAAATACTAACTAATCGCAATCTATTTTGTTTCGTACTTAAAAACACATTTAACGTTTTTGGTTGAACATGAAGTATCGAGTCCGTGTAATAAGAAAAGAAAAGAGCGCAGACATTGAATCTGTCACTGGGTATGCCCGTAAGAAAAATGTAATGAAACTTGACTGGTTTGTAATTTAGCTCTACTAACTATATTGAAATTGAATTACGCGCGTAAGTTCTAAGAATGGAATTTCGTGCAGGACCTTTTATTTCCAAAAAAAAGTTAGTCAAGGTGACATCATCTTTCAAAAATTTCTCCTAATTTGAATGGTATGAGGTCATCGCGCCGATGATCTCATCGTTTAGAGATTAATGTCGCGGCAAAGTGATATCTCTTTTCGTTGTTATGTAATGCTCTCTGACATTGATCGAGGCTTTATTCTGCGCTTGAGCCATTCCGGGCACACTCAGAAGCACAACGCCAGAATCACCGGATTTCCCCGAAGGACCATCGAGGACACAATACGTCGTTTTGTTACGCTTATGAGCTAGTTTTAACTTGGTTTTTTTAAATTTGAAAACATCATCTTCTGAACCATATTCTAAGTGTTTCAAAGTTTTCGCTGGTTTGCTAATTCAAGAAGATAAATAATATGTATCATATATAGATCTGTGTGACTTTTTTTTATGATTTACGTCATTTCATGTTTTTGCCTATCATAAAGCAATCATAACTAAAATTTGATAAAAAGAATTCTCTTTTCAGGAGTTGGAAAAATTGAGGTCGTTTCGACAAAACCATTTTATTAGATTGGGACATCAAGTTATTAACGCTGTCTAGATGACAAAACCAGGCGTCACTGCCTTCAAACTGTGTAACTTAGCATTTGAAGAGCTATCTATGTAGATGACTTGAAAGCATGGTGCATTGCGTCTTTCTATAGACAAAAGAGCCTTCAATTCAAACAGAAATTAAGTCAAAAAACGGCTAAATCGTTTGACAACTGTTCTAACTGTATCAAAAAGTTTTACAGCTAAACATATCATAGTTTTCTCCACTTCCACCTTCTTTATAAATATCAAGAAACCAGGTTTCACAATCGTTGCAGTCTTTCCTCTTCCTATAGAGCACTTTCGAACCAGGCAGGGACCTTGAATGTGCGTTTTCAGTTTCTGTTCTTCCATGGCCGCTTGAGCGTCTTGTTTCGGTTATGATCCCCCTCGCGGCAAGCTTTGAGACAATGTGGAAATAGAGCACTTTAGTTGCATTCTCATTACAGCCGGCAGCCCTTATCTGTTTCCTGATGTTCTAAACTGCTTCCGGGCATCGCGTGACTTTTCTTCTTCTTCTCGCTCAAGGGACTGTTTCAAACTGTCTATCTCAATCGCTCTCATTTCTTTCTCTCTCCTTTTTTACTCTTTCTCTTTCTTTGTTTCCTTCTTTCTTTTTCTCTTTTTTACTCTATCTTTTTCTCTTTCTCTCTTCCGCTCTCAATTCCTCTGATTTTCTCTCCATCGCTGGGTCTCTCTCTTCTCCCTCCCTTTGCTCTCTCTCTATTTAAGCATATTATGTGCTGATGCTTCTTTTGATTTATTCTCATTTTCATTCGCTCTTCCTTTTTCGGTTAACAAATCTCGTGTGGCCCAGAAGTCATTAATTAGTTTCTGTTCATAGTTTTGATTCAGAGCTTTACACACGAAGCAATTCCTCTTATATTCTTCCATCCAAATTTCTCTACAATTTTCTGCGCAAATGTGATAGCTCAATAACTTTCTATTAAAAGCTTAACATAAACGTTCTTACTAAACTTACCAATAATAATAATAATAATAATATTCCTCGCGCTTGTTCCAGCCTTGCGGAAGGGTACTCTTCTGAGATTCGGGACATCCCTATCCTGGTAGAAGCAGTGGCTGACCGCTAGGTCACTGCTAGTGTGTCTATCAGCAGTGGAAAGAGTCAGATCCGTGCCAGAGCAATACTAACATTTCGTATCCCCCTTGGTTGGGGTAGATCGGTCCAGGGTGGGAGTCGAACTCGAGACTCTTCGCACAATAGTTGAACACACTACCATTATGCCACGCTCGAACCTTTTTTTATTACTAAACTTACAAATATTTTATGAATAATAATTAATATTTTTTAAAAAATAGAATATTTTCTTCTTTTTTTTCTTTTCTTTAACTTCCTCTTCTTTTCTTTGTATGTGTTATGGCTAGAATTGATCAGGCGCTTTAAATATATATATGCTTTATACGTTATTGGAAACGCAGTACAATAAAAACAGAAGATCATACACACGAGAAAAACAATCGATTCAATTCATTCGAAGAAACCCAACATTCAATATTCATTGTATTGGTACGATTGGGGGTTGATCAAATCTCTTTCTTTCGGCTTTCAGATGGCTATTTCGGCTGAATATTAGAACTTTTCTTATGCGGTCTCGTTAGCCTAGGCCATTAGCGTAAACTTTAGCGTACAAAATAATAATTTTAAAATAATTTTGTTACATTAAAAAAACGCCTAGGCTTAGGCAAAATTTTACGCTAATGAGGCTGTACGGTTTAGGCTAACGATACCGCATAAAAAAATTTTTAATTTAAAAATAAAATTTAATGTAAAAATAGAAAGAAATCAAATTATGATCAATTTAAAGCGCCTGATCAATTCTAGCCATAACATATACATAACTCTCCATCTCTTTCTCCCTTTTTCTTTCTCTATTTCTCTCTCTCTCTCTCTCTCTCTCTCTCTCTCTCTCTCTCTCTCTCTCTCTCTCTCTCTCTCTCTCTCTCTCTTTTCATAACTTTTTTTAAAATTCTTCCTCTACCTCTTCTACAATTTCTTCCTTTATCTCTTCTACTTTCTCCGTCTACGTATGAGTCTTCCTTTTTCTGTTCCAGTTTTTATAGTTTTTTGTTTTGTTCTTTCTCCCCTCACCTCTCTGACTCCTTTCTTGATCTTCCTTCCCTTTTTTTACCTCTCTCTCTCTCTTCTTATTTTTGCATTCTTCAACGCAGAAAATACTGTAGCATGGGAAACAAAGATGTGACTTGTTCGAATCTCCTCAGAGAATATAAACATATCGTGTTTTGATTATATTGATGAATAAGTTCCGAGAAAAAAATCACATTGGATATTCGATTCATATTCGAATTTCAAAAAATGTATAAAGACTTGAAACATTTTCATGTAAAGAGTTTGTGCTGAGTTAAACGCATTGGATGAAGAATCCAGTAGACGATACACTTTTAATCTTTGTCTTGCCAGTTAGATGCGTTGTTATGTTGACGAAAAAGACGGATCGGATGTTTCGCTTTATCAAAGCATCATCAGCGAATGTTCGTCACTTTAAGACAATAGGGATAGCACAGTCAAAGAATTCAACATTTTCATGTTGAACTCAGGCTGCTTTACATACATATAGTACATTCTTTTCTTTTTCAAACCTCGGAGATGGTCGGGTCTATCATTTCCTCTTCACACTGACTTCTACTCGTCTCTACTTCATTGAATTACGAGATTTCTCTTCTGTCTTCTTGGGACTCAAGAATTCGTGAATCTCTTCGGTATGAGGTTGAAACGCTAAGTGGTCTACCAAGACTCTTCAGTGCAACGCCACAGTTGCTTATTCCTCTTCCGAAGATTTTCTACTTTTCCATTTTCTCATTGTCAACCATGTTAGCGATGACCCTGAACCAGTTGTCCTTTGGCGATAAAGAATATCAATATCAATATCAAGATGTACATTTGAATCAGCGTACATACAGTGATTAACCATGTTCGAACTCTTCCCTCTTAATCTTTCATAAAATACATAGTAATATAGTTGGGCCTTTTTTCTTTTCTATGGAAATTTTCATGTTGTTCTTCTTCCTTTCCATAGAGACCTTTGTGATTGGAACCATTATTTTTTAGCATTCTTTTCTCCATAACAATAAGCTTACCTATAATGGCAACTCAATAAATGTATTGTTGTTTAGCTCAACTCTATCATACTCTTTTCCTTCATTTCTTCCTCCTTACGCTTTTCCTCACTGCTGCATACTCTTTTCAGCTCCTTTCTCTTTTTTTTAAAATCTTACTCTCTTCTTCCTCTCACATCTCATGTTCTTTTGTGAAACAATTCCTCTTTTCCTCCTTCCTCTCCACTCTCCCTTCTTTCTATTTTTTGCTTTCTTCCTCCCTAATTTCTTCCAATTTTTTTTCTATTCAAGTTCACACATCCTTATTGTGACTTTTCTATTCGAGCCCTTCTACCTTTTGCTAGCTCGTTCTTTCACTTCCTTTTGCTGTTGCTCTTCCTCTTCCTTTTCTCTCTCATCCTTCTCTCTTTCCGCCGCGCGTTTCTCATCCTGATCCACCAACCACAATGCGATTGTCACCCTCTCTGAGTTGTACGAACTGGATTAGGGATAGAGCAGCGCTAACGGTAGCCACTGTGTAGTACTACCAATGTGTCTTTGTTGAATCATATCGCGTTAGCATTTCGAGTCGATACATTATGCTTTTGTTGCTAAGACTGCTAATGCGGATTTTACTTTGTTCTGTGCCCTTTTCACATAAAATTTTTCTCTTTTTTCTTTTCTGTTTCTTTTTTTCTGATCCTTGCTTTGTTTGATTTTTTTATAAATTTAAAACTTTAATTGTGTTGTGACTGTATTTGATGTTTTCGAAGAAAAATATGCTCTGTGAAGGCTGTGAGCAAATAGTCTTCTATCAGACCCACAGATTCTCGCTTCACCGTTGAACTCATTCCATCTACAATTGAGTAGGGATAGGAGATTTTTTATTGAAGAAGATAAAGTGATATTCATGCTGAAACTGTTGAAAACTTGAGAAATGATAGAGTAGGCTCTGGACAGATTCAATTGGGAGTGGAGGCATAAAAAGTCAGTTCCATTGGACGCGAGTGTTTGGCGCGAGATATATGTATATATGTATCTGTTCGTATGACCGAAAAGTGAAATAGTAATAATAGGATAAGTATTTTTTGCCCGAGTTTAAAGAGATGTCAAAATGCATTATTCAATGGTTTAACTATTACAGAAAGCAACTTTCAAGAAACGCAATTTTCGAAATGTTAGTCACGGAGATTGTTCATAAACCAGTCAAAACAGAAAGAGTTCAAAGTTTGAAGTATAAAAGTTAAAAGGTGTAAGTTTAAGTCTATTATTGACTTGTGAGTGCTGTGTTCGTGAGAAAAATTTTTTACCAGTGTTTCTATAGAGTGTGATTAAAGATTGTTAACAATTGACTCTGAATTACTCTTTATAATCATAGATAGCATAGTACCTTAATCATAGCATAGTACCTTAATAGTACCTTAATCATAGATAGCATAGTACCTTAATCATAGCATAGTACCTTAATAGTACCTTAATCATAGATAGCATAGTACCTTAATCATAGCATAGTACCTTAATAGTACCTTAATCATAGATAGCATAGTACCTTAATCTACTAATTTTTTGAACGTTATTTGAGTAACTCGAGTCCATTTTTAGATATTATACCGTTTCGAACTTGTCAGCCCTCTAAGTTTTATAGCGTATGAAATCAATCCGTTCCCTTTGCAAACCAATATACGTGCCTTCTCAATAGAATTGTTCGGCTCTGATATTAAGGAATCCTCTTACATTACAGAAGCCTACATATATGCTTTATTTTAAACCAGAAAAAAAGAAACGTTTACTATTTGCATCTTAACTTTTCGATATTTTGTCTCGTTTTTCACTATCTTCCACTAAGAAATACTGGTTTTCAGCAACAAAAAAAATGTTCTACTAAAGATCACTAATTTCGACTACATTCCGTTTCTTAGAGAATTGAACTTTTAAACACAAGTTAAGTTTTCGATTACGCCTGAACCATCTGAAAGGTTAAAAACAGAACAAAAAAAATTTAGTCTCATAAAATTCTCCAAGAACTTCTGAACTGCGTTATCCTTTGTTTTATAGTGTATTAGTCACACTCAAGTTTCTGTAATAAACTCTTATTTAGAACATGCCGCATCCCTGAGAATATCTTTTGCAGTATCTACCCAAAATTTCAACAAAAAAAAGTTAGTTGTATACGGGGAAAATTTTAGCCCAAAAATTCTTAATTTTCATCTTCCTCTCTCTTTCTCTCTCTTTCTCTCTCTTTCTCTCTCTTTCTCTATTTATCGCTGTCTCCCTCATTCTCTCTTCCTCCCTTGCTCTTCCTCCCCGTCTCTTTGTCTTCCTATTTCTCTTTCTACTTCTCTTTCACTTTCTCTTTCTCTCGGTGTTCCACTATTCTTGACTAACCTTCTATTGTTGCCATCGCCGACAGTTTGAGAAAAAGCTTATGCTTGCTCTGACCTGACTAACCCTTGCACAAATACAGAATTTGGCGCACAGAGACATTATGACCTAATTCTAAGGGAGTGGGGAATAGGAAGGCATAAAAGGCCGTAGTCTGAAAAGGCTGAGTACTCTGGGTTGAAGAACCATACGAGAAGGGATACTGCTAATAAAAGGAGGTAGGTAGAAGAGTGAGTGACATTTGAATGTGTAACATGTTGAGACAACAAACTATAACCTTGAAAAGATCCCAGTTAGACTTTTTCATGACACTTCTTCCGCGACGCATATTCCGCGGCGCAAACTCCGCGACGCATCTTCTGCGCCGCATCACCCGTGGCGCATGTTTAGCATCACATCTTCCGCGATGCATCTTCCACGGCGCATCTTTTGCGGCAAATCTTCCGTGGCGTGTCTACCGGTTCAAATCTTCCACGAAGAATATTCCTAGTAACATACTTTGTTGATTATGAACCACAGCGTATCCTTCTTCGCACATTTTCCGCGGAACATCTTTCGAGGCGCATCTTTCCAAGCACTCCATTCGTGGCGCATCTTCTGCAGAGCATCTCAGGCTGCCCATATTCAATGGCGGGTCTTCTGCGACGCATCTTTCGAGGCTCATCTACCCCGACGCATCCCTCCTCGATTCCG